>CM054062.1:75240813-75516708 GCA_028641055.1 Alopecurus myosuroides
GAAAACTGAGGCCCATGCCCTACCAACAGCCTAGTTTTCAATGCCAGAACTCAGGCCCAAGCCCAAGCCCACGAGAAATCTAGGCCCTGCTGGTGGGCTCAAAACTCAGGCCCAAGCCCGGCCCACGAGAAAGATTGTAGGCCCCTGGATTTTAGGGCCAGGCCTGGGTGGGACGACAGGGCCAGGCCTGAGATGGCCAGGTATACCCCTAAACCTCACCCAAAGTGCAAATCCGGACGGGAATTGGGAGTAGAGAGTGGAGATGGTCTGTGCCCTGACGCCTTCCCTCCGACAATATCACGCAGCACCGCCGGCCCCCATTTACCAGCTCCGGTGAGTATGTGGCGCGTCCATTCCTCCCGGTGCTGGTTTTGGGTCATCCCCGCTCCACGATCTCCATGCGCCAAGTCCCTACAGAGTTGTGGCCACCATGGATCTGCAAGCACTCCAGCTCTAGATATGCGCGCTCGCGCCAAGCATGCTTGGATCCGTCCCCCCACGCACTCTCTCCTTAACCTTGCTAACCTCCGTCACCGTCCCAAACAACCAGCCCCCAAGCCATCCCCACATCCGTGCACGATGAATACCTCATCGAGGTGCAGTGCGGAGGAATGGAGCCCAAGAGAAGAGATATGTTTGTTGTACATGGATGCTGCAAGTTTATTCAGACTTTTCATTGCAAATTTATTCACAGTTTCCATGATCTAGATCCGTACATGGAAGCTGCATGATTGTTTGTGCAGATAGTAGGAGGAGGTGATGGAGAAGGGATTCATTGCCTCACATGAGCATGGAAGCAGTACCTCCTCCGACTCCAGCTACACACTCTCCGCACAGAGGAGTTGATTACTTTCTCTTGCTATTTTCGTATAATATTGTTGATTGGTTTGGCAGTAGATTGATAGTTCTTTCTTTTTGGAATGGAAGTAGTACAACTCAGATGGCCTTCAGTCCAAAGACTTCTTGCTTGTAAATTACGAGGAAAACCAGCACCTGATGTGCAAGATCTTGGTACTGTAATGTCCTACAAAAAACTAAGAAACAAAAGAACGAGTCCAACATGTATTGATTTCATGCTTTACATGTTCCAAATTCAAGATCGATCGCTAAATACATCAATTAGTACATGTCATCCCAGCTACCAACTATTGTGTGACCTAGCTAGGGGACATCGGCTCCAAGCTCGAGCTGCTCCGCCAATAACAAGGGATGTCGACTTGCTGGCCACAGTAACTGGTCGCAGTATCACCAGCAGCACGATGGCGGCAATGTCGCCAACTTGAACGTATTGGGCAAGGATTATATTGCAAATCATGTCTAAAATTTTATTTCTATTCAAGAAGTTACTCCTAATTTTTCTTTTGAAATGAGAAGTTACTCATAAATTTTGACCACATAATTTTTTTAACATGACAAGAAGATTAATGTCCATGGCAGGGGCCATGAAATGTAGCATACTCAAAGGTGGAGACTAGATCAAAATTTGTGTTGATACATGCTTCAGTTTAAAAACATGAATCTGAAGTTTACTTCATCGCCCATGAACTTTTCTTTCATAATTTGGCTGGCTTGCTGTTAGGTGTCACGTGACAAAGCAGTGTGATAACCTCCTGCCACAAACCATTTAAGGTTCACCCGTAGCAAAGCGCGGTCAACTTTGCTAGTATTAATCTAATGGTTGCTGCGTCTTCTTCAAAGGCACTTATTCCGGCCACCACCCTGAACTGGCCGAACTATCCGTTCTTGTCGAGCTAGTGGCTTACTCGCTATCCAGAAATAAAGTGGCCTGGAATGTAGCATCCTGAAAATACCTCACTAAAAGGTTGGAAAAGGCAATCGATTCCTTCTCTTTGTCCACTGTCGAGCTGGAGATCAGCATTACCGCCGTGAAGCCTGGAAGCGGGAATAGAACCACTTGCTTCCCCGCAGCCGTAGTATGCAGCAGCAGATCTTGCGAGGGGCCTCACGTTGGAGGTTGTGCATGCGCCGGAGCCCTTCATCGGCTTCTGGATAGGCCATCTGCTGACCTTGGATGTCGAACGGCTTTGACCCGCCGTCGAGGTGGTGCTCAAGAAAATTGCTTCCCAACTCCATTGCTTCTTAGCATTGCTGCTCACCCAATCAACGCCCCCATCTTTTGCAGCCATATCGCGTGGATGGAGGAAGACAGAGACATGAAGAAACAGAGTACCTTACAGGAGAGAGCTCGTCGCTAACGCCGTCCGAGTAGACCGGCCCGTCATCAGACTCGCCACTCTTGCCACGGGTGGGAGGAGGCGGGCGGCGAAGATTGGGTCGGACAAGAACCCAAAGACCGGGCTTATTTTGGCAGCGGCGGTTGGAGCAAGCCACCGAAGAACTCCACCACGGAGCTCCTATGAACGACCGGTCCTTCCACTCCAACGGTGGGCCCGCAACACTGTCGGGGTAGATGACGTTCACAACCTTATTCGGGATGTTGGAGAGAGCCTGTCGTGGGATAATCACGGCAGACGTTACCAGGGGTAACTTACTTTGGGGCAAATCGACTCTGGTGTTTGGGAGAGGGTTTAGCTCAGAGGAAATCATGTTATCAGGTGATCTGGTAGCTCGGGCTGCAATGTCGCCGAGTCTCCGATCTAGGGTTACAACTATCCGCTCTCGTGTTACAAAGATACTCGACTATCCGGGAAAAACTCTTATCCCTTCTCTTTGCCCCAGGAGCCGGTTTATATATTACCCAGCTCTCTGGCTTCCTATACAAGGCATACCCGGAATCCTACCCGGAAACCGCACACAACCCTAAGTTTCCTAATCATGACTCCCAAGGTACGGGTTACAAAACCTACGCTCCCCCTTGGGCCTTCTAGAATCTCTTTCACCTTGGGCCGGGTCTTGTGCGATTCCATTGGGCCGGGCTTCACCTAGACATGAACATACCGGGTTACCATCCCCCCATCAGAGCCTCCCCCGCTTGCACGAACTCTTGCCACCGGAATTGCGCAGAAGAGAACAAATCATTTCGGGCACACCAGACATGATCGGAGATGGAGATGGAGATGGCTGACAGCCAACCCAAGACGCCACTATGGACAAACATCAAAACCATCGAACCTATAAATCTAATCCTAAATCTACAGCCGAAGTCTTTACCTTGCCATCTCCTTCTGGTAGTGCCGGCAAGAGGAGCTCGGCTCCAGCCCGGAGAGACGTGCTCACGAGAGACTATCAAAGCGGCAAGTGGGGTCCGTTGTCTCCCACATATCCCCATACCGTGTCCAAGTTCATACTGTCTAAAAGGCTGTTCGGGAGCTGTTAATTTCACCGGGTTTTCTTTTTCCTTTTTTGAACTCTCGCATGACTTTATTCAAACATTAGGAAACAATGGCCGTGCGTTGCAACGGGAGAGAATAAACCTGTACCGTGGAGCTTCACATAGAGCGGATAAGTTAGGTAATGCTGGGCTTAATGTTAGAAAATATTCCTATGCATTTGTACGGGTTTTTATGGAACATAGCTATTTGGAAACCCCTAACGGAAAACCGAACAATCTCGATGCTTGGCCGAATCAAAAAATCCCAACAACAAGAAAATGACTTCTAATTCCCTTGTCCTTCTTTTTTCTACTATATAATTAAACAATTTGCACCGGCCTTTGTGTTTGCGTTTGTACTTTGAACCACATATTTGTGGCAAGCCAGTCAAGGGGAAGATGCAAACGATCACCTAATACGTGAGCCATGACTACAAAACAGAAAATATTTAATTGGATAGCGAGTAAGCCGCTAGCTCATCTCCGTCGCCCTCCTCCTCACGGTCTCCGTGCACAATCCCAACCCGGCCTTATTCTCCTTCCGCTCGGGGGGCACACCGACCTCACCTACCGCGGCGCCCACGTCAGCGTGCCGAGGTCGACCCGGGCCACATCCCCAGCAAGGGCGACGCCGACGTGCGGCTCGCGCTCATACTGCAGGCGGACAAGTTCGTCTCATCCTCGGATGCCATGGCGCAGCTCATGTCCGACGTCGAGGCCAGCTCGCTGCCGCTCGAGGCCAGCACCAGGATCCCGGGGTGGGTCGCCGTCTTCAGCATCTTCAAGCGCCACGCCGTCGCCTACTCGGACTGCGTATTCGTCTTTGGCATCTTCAAACACCACGCCGTCGCCTATCGGCATCCCGAGCCGTCCTCGTCGGCCGCCCGCAGTCTATTTGTGGAAATGAGCTCAAGGCTGAGAGCGGCGAATCGGGGCTGCGATTGGGTGATGCTCCGAGCGAGTGAGCCCCCGAAGCCTGTGCTTGGTCCGGATACCCCCTAAATATATATGGCCATGGGCCAGTCCGGGCTTGGGTCGGGCCTAAAAAACGCCCATGGTAGAAAACTGAGGCCCAGGCCCTACCAACGGCCTAGTTTTCAAGCCTAGACCCTCCCAAGCCCTACTAAATCCCATAGGACCTAGGGCCGTGGGCCGGGCCTCTTCCTTAAAATCCCAATATGCCAAGCCCATACCCTTCTAGTGGGCTCAAAACTCAGGCCTAATCCCGGCCCACGAGAAAGGTCGTAGGGCCCTGGATTTTAGGGCTAGGCCTCAGTGGGCCGACATGGCCAGGCCTGAGATTGCCAGGTATACCCCTAAACCTCACCCAAAGTGCAAATCCGGATGGGAATTGGGGGTAGCGAGTGGAGATGGTCTGTGCCCTGCCGCCTTCCCTCCGACAATATCACGTAGCACTGTCGGCCCCCATTTAGCGCCTCCGGTGAGTATGCGGCACCTCCATTCCCCCCGGTGCGGGTTTTTGGTCATCCCCGCTCCCCGGACTCCATGCGCCAAGTCCCTACAGAGCTGCCGCCACCGTGGACCTGCAAGCACTCCAGCTCTACATATGATCAATCGCGCCAAGCATGCTCGGTTCGGTCCCCCAACGCACTCTCCTTAACCTCGCTAACCTCCGCTACCGTCCCAAACAACCAGCCCCAATCCATCCCCACATCCGTGCACGCTGAATACCTCATCGAGGTGCAGCGCGGAGGAGCGGAGCTCCAGAGAAAAGATCTGTTTGTTGTACATGGATGCTGCAAGTTTATTCAGACTTTTCATTGCAAATTTATTCACAGTTTCCATCATCCAGATCCGTACATGGAAGCTGCACGATTTTTTCTGCGGATAGTAGGAGGAGGTGATGGAGAAGGGATTCATTTCCTCACCTGAGCATGGAAGCAGTACCTCCTCCGACTTCAGCTACACACTTTCCGCACAGAGGAGTTGATTGCTTTCTCTTGCTATTTTCGTTGAATATTGTTGATTGGTTTGGCACTAGATTGATAGTTCTTTCTTGTTGGAATGGAAGTAGTACAGCTTAGATGGGCTTCAGTCCAAAGACGTCTTGCTTGTAAATTACAAGGAAAACAAGCACCTGATGTGCAAGATCTTGGTGTTGGAATTTTGGTCCGATTTGACCAGCCCATTTAATATTCCAAAATTCCTAATAAATCCTAGAGGCCCACTTGGCCCATTCATGCAAGGCAAGGGGTGGGACAAAATTTTAGTCCCACATTGCTAGTTGAAGGAGAGTTGGAGCAGCTTATAAGGGGATGTTTTCACACTCCTTGTAAAGAGAAAAGAATAGGAGGGAATAGGAGCTGGACACACGCGCGCTCCTCCTCCGACGCCACGCCGCGCCGCGCCGCGCCGCGGGTTGCGGGAATGCCTCGAGCCTCTTTCTCTTTATTTTGCCGCATGCATGAATTAGAACTATGAACAGGCGCAAGAATCTGAAACGTTTTGCTCGGTGGGCTCAGCTTCGGCTGATGCATGTTTGCCTTCCCGACTCTTCGTTTCATCTTCTCGCGTGGCCTGTTCGGCTCCTGCTCTGTGCCTATAAAACCAGAGGTCGCTCCTCTCCAGAGATACGCACAACAGATACACTGTCTTCTCGTTTCCAGAGCCTTGCGCCACCGCTCAAGTCTTCCCCATCCTGGCCTGCGGCATGCACCGCCGGTCGGGACAGTAGGCCTCCGAAACTGCGCTACTTCGAGTCCTGTACGGGAGAAGGGCGATAAGGTTTTTGGGGAGGGCTCTGCGCGACTACTGGCTTCTTCATCACGGACGACAACGACATCTTCCCGAACGACGACTTCTTCCCGGAAGTCGACGATCTCTTCGACGATATGGGCGACAACGTCAACAATGGCCCCGCTGCTGCACCAGCTCCTGTCCAGTATGTGCTCATGTCTTCTCTGTTCATTCTCATGTTTCAGATTCTACTAGAGTTTCTAGTTCTAGCATTTAGAGTAGATTTGTTTTCCCCAGATTCTAGACTATGCATGCATTTTGCCTACTCTCTAGAAATTCAGATGATTAAACTATGCATGTCTTTTGTCTACTCTCTGAAAATTCAAATGACTAGTTTGACTATTGCAATTGTAGTTTTGCTTTACCTACTGTTTGTATTAATTAAATTAAGTGGTAAATTGCTCATATTTTCCAACAATCCAAAAACCTTATTATAGGCAATTTACCCCTACTGGCTTTGCCGCGTCTATGGGGCCACCTGTGTTTGAGGGCGCCAATTATAAGAGATGGCGCGTGAGAGTAGTTCTCTGGTTCCAATCCATGAAATGCTATGACGCCACTCTTGGCAAGCCTACGGGTGATCTCGACCCTCAACAGGAGGCAAACTATGAGAAAATGAATACCCTCTTTAAGCTTGCTCTGATCAATGTTCTTGGAGATAACATTGTGGATGCTTATGCGTCATTTGACAATGGAAAGGATATGTGGGATGCACTTCAGGCTAAATTTGGTACCTCAGATGCTGGCACTGAACTGTATGTCATGGAGCAATTCTATGACTACAGGATGACTGATGAGTGCTCCGTGGTTGAGCAAGCTCATGAGATTCAGTCACTCGCCAAAGAAGTTGAGCACTTCACTTGTGTTTTACTGGACAAGTTTATTACCGGAGGAATCATTGCCAAACTTGCTGCCTCATGGAGGAGCTTTGCTACGTCTCTGAAGCACAAGAGGCAGGAGTTTTCTATCTCGAATCTCATTGGGACTCTTGATGTCGAAGAAAAGGCAAGAGCAAAGGACACGCGTGCTCGAGGTGCTGATGGAAGTTCTAGTGCCAACTTGGTACAGAAGAGAAACTTCCAAACCCACAAGTTCAGGAACAAGAACAAGTTTGAGGGTAAAGGAAAGTTTGATGTGAAGAACAAGACATCACATTCTACCAACTTCAAGAAGAAGTATGAGAAGAAGAAAGGAGTCTGCCATGTTTGCGGTGATCCTGAACACTGGGCTCCCAATTGCCCGAATCGCTTTGACAAGCGTCAACATGGGAAAGGCGGCAAGACCGTCAATGTTGTCATTGGTGATACTGAGATGAAGGACGCGGGGTACGGTATATTTCCTACTGTTCTTTCATTATGTCATTCTCCTGATTGGTGGATTGATACGGGTGCCAATGTACATGTATGTTCTGATATTTCCATGTTCTCTTCTTATCAGGCAGCAGGAACTTCTTCCGTGTTGATGGGCAACGGCTCACATGCTTCTGTTCGCGGTGTTGGTACGGTCGATCTAAAGTTCTCTTCGGGGAAGACTGTACGACTGAAGAACGTGAATTATGTGCCCTCTATAAATAAGAATCTTGTTAGCGGTTCTCTTCTGTGTAGAGATGGCTACAAGCTTGTCTTTGAGTCGAATAAATTTGTAGTCTCCAAGTTTGGAACCTTTGTTGGTAAAGGATATGAATGTGGTGGTTTGTTTCGCTTATCTTTGACTGATGTCTATAATAACGTTGTAAATCATGTTTGCAACAATGAATCAAATTTATGGCATTCACGTCTTTGTCACATCAGTTTTAGCTGCATGACACGACTATCCAAATTGAGCTTAATTCCCCACTTCACACCTATTAAGGGTTCTAAGTGCCGAGTGTGTGTGCAAGCAAAGCAACCTCGCAAGTCCCATAAAACTGCAGAGGCGAGAAATCTGGCACCACTAGAGCTCATACATTCTGATCTCTGTGAAATGAATGGTGTGTTAACAAAAGGTGGAAAGAAATATGTCATGACGTTAATTGATGACTCTACCAGATATTGTCATGTGTATCTTCTGAAATCAAAAGATGAAGCTTTGAGTTTCTTCAAGATCTATAAAGCTGAAGCAGAAAACCAACTTGATCAAAAGATTAAGAGGCTAAGGTCTGATAGGGGTGGAGAGTACTTTTCCAACGAGTTTTATTCGTTTTGTGCGGAACATGGTATAATTCATGAGAGGACGCCTCCCTATTCACCTCAGTCAAATGGGGTGGCTGAAAGAAAGAACCGTACTCTAACAGATTTGGTTAACGCCATGTTAGATACATCGGGCCTTTCCAAGGCATGGTGGGGGAAGGCTATTATGACTGCGTGTCATGTCCTAAACTGAGTTCCTACAAAAGACAAAGAGATAACGCCATTTGAGGAATGGGAGAAGAAAAGATTAAAACTCTCTTACCTACGACCTTGGGGTTGTTTGGCATTAGTAAATATTCCATTCCCTAAGAAGCGCAAGGTTGGACCAATCACCGTGGATTGTGTTTTTCTGGGATATGCTTTTCATAGAATTGGCTATAGATTCTTGGTCATAAAATCCGATGTGTCTGATATGCGTGTTGGTACAATTATGGAGTCAAATGATGCGACTTTCTTTGAGGACATTTTTCCTATGAAGGATATGTCTACCTCATCACATCAGGAGATGCCTAATTCATCAAGTCAAGAATTAGTCCCTTCTCCTGAACCTACCATTTCGATGGAACACGGTAAAAATCCTATGGAGGACAACAGTGAAACTCCTAAAAGAAGCAAGAGACAGAGGACTGCAAAGTCCTTTGGTGATGATTTCATTGTATACCTCGTGGATGATACTCCCAGTTCTATTTCAGAGGCATATGCATCTCCAGATGCTGACTACTGGAAGGAAGCCGTCCGTAGTGAAATGGATTCTATTTTGGCTAATGGAACTTGGGAAATCACTGATCGTCCTTACGGGTACAAACCTGTAGGATGCAAGTGGGTGTTCAAGAAGAAGCTCAGGCCTGATGGTACTATTGAGAAGTACAAGGCACGGCTTGTGTCCAAGGGTTATACTCAAAAGGAAGGTGAAGATTTCTTTGATACTTACTCACATGTAGCACGCCTTACCACCATTCGAGTACTACTTTCGCTGGCTGCTTCACATGGTCTTCTCGTTCATCAAATGGATGTTAATACCGCTTTCCTAAATGGAGAGTTGGAAGGGGAAATTTACATGGACCAGCCAGATGGATTTGTGGTAAATGGTCA
Source organism: Alopecurus myosuroides (assembly GCA_028641055.1). NCBI lineage: Eukaryota > Viridiplantae > Streptophyta > Magnoliopsida > Poales > Poaceae > Alopecurus > Alopecurus myosuroides. The sequence goes on from CM054062.1 coordinate 75,250,123, forward strand.
GGAAGGAAAGGTGTGCAAATTGCTAAAATCTTTATATGGCCTTAAACAAGCGCCGAAGCAGTGGCATGAGAAGTTCGAAAGAACTTTGATTGCTGCAGGTTTTGCCGTAAATGAAGCTGACAAATGCGTGTAGTATCGCCATGGTGGGGGCGAAGGAGTCATTCTTTGTTTGTATGTTGATGACATACTAATCTTTGGAACTAACCTCAAAGTGATTGAAGAGGTCAAGATTTTCCTATCTCACTGTTTTGAGATGAAAGATCTAGGAGTGGCTGATGTTATCCTTAACATCAAGTTACTGAGAGATGACAATGGTGGGATAACACTGCTTCAATCTCACTATGTGGAGAAGATCTTGAGTCGTTTTGGGTATAGCGACTGCAAGCCTTCACTAACTCCATATGATCCTAGTGTGCTACTTCGTAAAAACAGAAGAATTGCAAAGGATCAACTTAGATACTCTCATATTATTGGCTCGCTTATGTATTTAACTAGCGCTACGAGGCCTGACATCGCGTATGCTGTGAGCAAACTTAGCCGATTTGTTTCAAATCCGGGCGATGATCATTGGCGCGCACTTGAGAGAATCATGCGCTATTTGAAAGGCACTACGAGCTATGGGATTCACTATTCTGGGTACCCAAGGGTACTTGAGGGTTATAGTGATTCAAATTGGATATCTGACGCTGATGAGATAAAGGCCACGAGTGGATATGTATTTAAACTTGGTGGTGGCGCTGTTTCTTGGAAGTCTTGCAAGCAGACCATCTTAACGAGGTCAACTATGGAAGCAGAACTGACAGCATTGGACACAGCCACTGTTGAAGCAGAGTGGCTGAAACAGCTCTTGATGGACTTACTTGTGGTTGAAAAACCTATACCCGCTATCCCGATGAACTGTGATAATCAAATTAAACAGTTCTAAGGACAATATGAAGCCATCAAGGCATGTGAAGAGGAGACTAAAATCTGTCAGAAAAATGAGAAACTCCAGAGTTATTGCATTGGATTATATCCATACATCTAAAAAATTGGCAGACCCCTTCACAAAGGGTCTATCGCGTAACGTGATAGATAATGCATCAAAGGAGATGGGTATGAGACCCACAATATAAGTTGTTCACTGTGGCAAACCACTCTATGTGATCGGAGATCCCGTGAATTAGAATTGGGAGACAAGCTGTTGATCAACTGAGAGGAGAGTATCCCTACTTTTTATACCACTCCATGAATATGCAATACTCTCCTACTCTGCAAGGCAGGTTGATGTTTATCTTAATGTGTTCTAAGTGGCTTATTTAAGCAGAGATGTTGTCCTGCAGAACATCTTTTGAAGAACACACCTATATGAGTCTGACTATCAAACGTCGTAGTCCATGAGAGTTGGGTGCTCTCTAATAAACTCATGAAAGATCAAGGAGTATGACACATAAGCTCTACCCGCGGGGAAGTCCTGTGGCAGCCTAGTATCGGTCAAGGCTTTGTGTGAAACTAGATTCGCAGAAAACTTGCAGTTCAAGGCGCAGTCCATTGTCCAAGTTATTTACTAGTGTAGCATAGAGTTCTAGGTGGAAGTTCAACTTCACAGTCTCCACTGAAGCATCGGTATATAAAACAATGTTTTGGAACCAAAGGCAAATTTCGTGTGCCTCTGGGATCTGGTGGGGGATTGTTGGAATTTTGGTCCAATTTGACCAGCCCATTTAATATTCCAAAATTCCTAATAAATCCTAGAGGCCCACTTGGCCCATTCATGCAAGGAAAGGGGTGGGACAAAACTTTAGTCCCACATTGCTAGTCGAAGGAGAGTTGGAGCAGCTTATAAGGGGAGGTTTTCACACTCCTTGTAAAGAGAAAAGAATAGGAGGGAATAGGAGTTGGACACACGCGCGCTCCTCCTCCGACGACGCCGCCGCTCGCCTCGCCGCGGGTTGCGGGAATGCCTCGAGCCGAGAGCCTCTCTCCCTCTTTATTTTGCCACACGCATGAATTAGAACTATGAACAGGCGCAAGAATCTGAAACGTTTTGCTCGGTGGGTTTTTATTACGGAGGCTGCTCAGCTTCGGCTGATGCATGTTTGCCTTCCCGACTCTTCGTTTCATCTTCTCGCGTGGCCTGTTCGGCTCCTGCTCTGTGCCTGTAAAACCAGAGGTCGCTCCTCTCCAGAGATACGCACAACAGATACACTGCCTTCTCGTTTCCAGAGCCTTGCGCCACCGCTCAAGTCTTCCCCATCCTGGCCTGCGGCGTGCACCGCCGGTCGGGACAGTAGGCCTCCGAAACTGCGCTACTTCGAGTCCTGTACGGGAGAAGGGCGATAAGGTTTTTGGGGAGCGCTCTGCGCGACTACTGGCTTCTTCATCACGGACGACAACGACATCTTCCCGAACGACGAATTCTTCCCGGAAGTCGACGATCTCTTCGACGATATGGGCGACAACGTCAACAATGGCCCGGGCTGCACCAGCTCCTGTCCAGTATGTGCTCATGTCTTCTCTGTTCATTCTCATGTTTCAGATCCTACTAGAGTTTCTAGTTCTACCATTTGGAGTAGATTTGTTTTCCCCAGATTCTATACTATGCATGCCTTTTGCCTGTTCTCTAGAAATTCAGATGATTAAACTATGCATGCCTTTTATCTACTCTCTGAAAATTCAAATGACTAGTTTGACTATTGCAATTGTAGTTTTGCTTTACCTACTGTTTGTATTAATTAAATTAAGTGGTAAATTGCTCATATTTCCAACACTTGGTACTGCTATGTCCTACAAAAAACTAAGAAACAAAAGAACGAGTCCAACATCTATTGATTTCATGCTTTACATGTTCCAAATTCAAGATCGACCGCTAAATACATCAATTAGGACATGTTATTTCAGCTACCAACTATGGTGTGACCTAGCTAGGGGACATTGGCTCCATGCTCGAGCTGCTCCACCAATAACAGGGGATGTCGACTTGCTGGCCACAGCAACTGGTCGCAGTATCACCAGCAGCACGATGGCGGCGATGTCGCCAATTTGAACCTATTGGGCAAGGATTATTTTGCAAATCATGTCTAAAATTTTATTTCTATTCAAGAAGTTACTCGTAATTTTTCTTTTGAAACGAGAAGTTACTCATAAATTTTGACCACATAAATCTTTTAACATGACAAGAAAGTGGAACAAGATTAATGTCCATGGCAGGGGCCATGAAATGTAGCATCCTGAAAGGTGGAGACTAGATCAAAATTTGTGCTGATACATGCTTCAGTTTAAAAACATGAATCTGAAGTTTATTTCATCGCCTATGAACTTTTCTTTCATAATTTGGCTGGCTTGCTGTTAGGTGTCACCTGACAAAGCAGTGTGATAACCTCATGCCACAAACCATTTAAGGTTCACCCGTAGCAACGCACGGGCAACTTTGCTAGTATTAATCTAATGATTGTTGCGTCTTGTTCAAAAGCACTTAGTCCGACCACCACGTCGAACTGGCCGAACTATCCGTTTTTGTTGAGCTAGTGGCTTACTCGCTATCCAGGCCACTAGCGTTTTTGTTGAGCTAGTGGCTTACGCAAAAACAAACACATAAAGTGCAAATTGTTTAATTGGATAGTAGAAAAAAGAATGACAAGGTAATTAGATGTCATTTTCTTGTTGTTGGGATTGTTCTATTCGGGCCCGCATCGAGATTGTTCGGTTTTCCGCTAGGGGTTTCCAAATAGCTATGTTCCATAAAAACCCGTACAAATGCATATGAATATTTGCTAACATTAAGCTCAACATTACCTAACTTATATGCTCTATGTGAAGCTCCACGGTATAGGTTTATTCTCTCCCGTTGCAACGCACGGCCATTGTTTCCTAATATTTGAATAAAGTCATGCGAGAGTTCAAAAAAAGAAAAAGAAAACCCGGTGAAATTAACAATGCCCGAACAGCCTTGTAGACTGTCTGAACTTGGACATGGTATGGGGATATGTGGGAGATAACGGACCCCACTTGCCGCTTTGAGAGACTCTCTGGAGCATGTATCTCCAGGCTGGAGCCGAGCTCCTTTTGCCGGCGCTAACAGAAGGAGATGGCGAGGTAAAGACTTTGACTGTAGATTTAGGATTAGATTTGTAGGTTTGATGGTTTTGATGTTTGTCCATAGTGGCGTCTTGGGTTGGCTGCCAGCCATCTCCATCTCCAGTCATGTCTGGTGCGCCTGGAACGATTTGTACTCTGCTGCACAACTCCGGTGGAAAGAGTTCGTGCAAGCGAGGGAGGCTCTCTCCAACATCCCGAATAAGGTTGTGCACATCAGCTACCCCGACAGTGTTGCGGTCCCGTCGTTGGAGTGGAAGGACCGGTCGTTCATACGAGCTCCATGGTGGAGTTCTTCGGCGGCTTGCTCCAACCGCCGCTGCCAAAATAAGCCCGGTCTTCGGGTTCTTGTCCGACCCAGTCTTCGCCGCCCGCCTCCTCCCACCCGTGGCAGGAGTGGCGAGTCCGATGGGGGTCAGTCTACTAGGACGACGTCGGCGACGAGCTCTCTGCTGTAAGGTACTATGTTTCCTCATGTCTCTGTCTTCCTCCATCACGCGATGTGGCTGCGAAAGATGGGGGCGTTGATTGGGTGAGCAACAACGCTACGCAGCAATGGAGTTGGCAAGCAATTTTCTTGATCACCACCTCGACTGCGGGTCAAACTCGTTCGACATCCAAGGTCAGCAGATGGCCTATCCAGAAGCCGATTAAGGGCTCCGGCGCATGCACAGCCTCCTATGTGAGGCCTCTCGCAAGATCTGCTGCTGCATACTACGGCTGCGGGGAAGCAAGTGGTTCTATCCCCGATTCCAGGCTTCACGGCGGTGATGCTGATCTCCAGCTCGGCAGTATACAAAGAGAAGGACTCGATTGCTTTTTCCAATCTTTTAGTGAGGTATTTTCTGCATATAATAGGGACCTATGTGTTATTTCACATCTGATGGGGTCCTTTGTAAAATCCTGTACATCCACCGTTTGCAATTAATGAATGCTCCCAGCCCCTTCGGGGGCACTCCTTGCTAAAAAAAAAAATGGGGATGTGTTGGTAATGTTGATTCTCAGGATGCCATATTATCTTCACTTGCTTCTAAAACAGCAAATATTTAGCTGTCGGTATCATAAGCTGAAAATAAGCAGAAGATGTGCCGAATCGAAACATAAGTTTTTTTTTTAAACGGAAAGTCCGCCTCTGCATCTAGTCGATTCACACAGTCCTTTATTGCAAACATCATCTAATTTACTGATAACTTACTACTCACTCCGTTCTAAAATAAGTAAGTTCTATTTGTCCAAACATTGGAAGTTATGTATTTATGAAAGAGCGAGTAGAAATCATATCTGCACATGAGCTCCGAAAGTATAGTAGAGTGTTTCTAAGAATACGGTAGTACGTAGTGCTGGACTGACGAAATGAATGATCTGGTCGCCAAGACGGACACGACGTGATCAACAACCGAAGAGTAGATCGTTGTGGGCGTGCAGCTTCCTGCACACCGTGTTGATGGTCGCATAGGAGACGCCGGTGGCCGCCTCCACGACGTCCGCGTCCTTGAAGCCGGGCATCTTGGCCCCGCCGCGCTCAAGGACAATGCAGACGACGGCGGCCGCCATTGAGTCCACGTTGTGCCGCACGTCCAGGACGCCCTCCTCCAGCCGCCGCGCCGCCTCCAGCGCCACCCCCACCTCCGCTTCCTTCAGCCCGACCAGCGCGCCGAAGCGGCGCACATAGCCAGAGACGCACACCATGCTGATGCCCGTCGACTGCCCGGCCACCTCCTTCCGCAGCCGCACCCTGATGTGCTCGACCAGCCGGGCGATGTCCTTCATCCTGACGCCGCCGCCATCCGCCGCTGCCGCCCGGGCCAACTCCCTCAGCGTCAGCGCCGAGCCCTCTGCGCGGCACGCGATCAAGAGGCAGGCCGCGTAGACCAGCGGGCGCTCGGTACGAAATCTACGGCCCGGGCCGGGCGGCCACGCCCTGGCCTCCTCCATCTTCCTGAACACCTCCTTGGCCCGCTCCCTGACGGCGGGTGCCAGGCCGAGCCCAGCCGCCATGCCAGAGATGCCCGCCTCGAACCCCTCGACGACGCCGTTCGAGCCCCGCCCGAGCTGGTCCACCATGCTGGAGATTGCCACCTCGGACCCCTCGGTACCGTCCGAAGGTGGGTGCGAGCACGGGACAAGCCGGTCCAACGTGCCGGAGATTGCCGTGTCGAACCCCTCGACTCCGTCCGACGGTGGGCGCGAGCTCGGAACGGGCGCTGCCGCCATGCCAGAGATGGCCGCTTCGAAACCCTCGACTCCGTCCGACGAATAGCGCGAGCCTGGAACGGGCGAAGCCGCCATGCCGGAGATGGCCGCCTCGAACTCCTCGACCCTGCCGTTCGAACCCGGACAGAGCCGGTCCGCCATGCTGGATATTGCCGCGTCGGACCCCTCGATCCCGTCCGACGGCAAGCCAACCACCAGCCGGTCCGCCCTGCAGGAGATCGCCGCGCCGGACCCCTCGACACCGTCCGGCTGCGAGCCCACCACCTGCCGGTCCGACGGGCCGTAGATCGCCGCGCCGGACCTCTCGACCCCTTCCGACGGTGGGTGCGAGCCCTGCACCACGAGGCGGTCCGCCGAGCCGGAGATTGCCGCGTCGAACCACTGGACCCCATGCGAGCCCGACCCGACCCCTTGCCCATGTCCGGGGTCCACGCCCGCCACCGGGACGGGAGGATCCCTGCGCTGCTTCTTGCCGACGGCGAGCTCGATCGCGCGGAAGGAAACGCCCAGGATGCGCTCGCATTCGGTGCAATTGAGGTCGTCGATGCAGACGCAGTCGGCCACCGCCGCCGCCTTCACGCGCCCGTGGTCCGGGAAGTACAAGCTGTACAGCGTAGACTGGTCGGCGGCGCGCACCGCTGCTAGCATGGTTTCCATTGGGTGCCAGCGAGCGGCGCTGATGGTGGCCGTGGGACGGCGGCAGTTGCCGTCTTGGCGTATGTGACGAGTGTCCGCGACGCTGCGTGGCGTCGTCCGATCAAGATCGTACGGCGTGCATACTGGGCAGTTCGTCCGAGCCTCGACGACCCACGAGGCAACTACACGTCGTCACCTGGCGGGCTGCTTTAACTGCCCTATCTCAAAGGGTTAGAAATAGAAACCCCTTTTCTCAAAAAAGAAAACAAAAAACAATAGAAACCCCGGATTGTTAAGGACGCCGACTATCCTTATCCTTGGTGAGAATTCCAGATATTCTGGTCCACACAGGACTCGAACACTGGTTGCTGGGTGCAACATTACGACCCTAGCCATTGGGCTACGACCACGTTCTCACAATAGAAACCCCTTGACCAGTGCAAGATAACTCTTCGAGATGACAAAAATGTCTTCGACCTTTGCTCCCGTAATAGGCCGAGTCAGCATTTGCGCCAAGATAGGAATGGTACCAAAGGACCTATATTCGGTAACATGACATCTCCACTTTGCTAATTGACGCTATCAACAACATACAAATGTAACAAAAATAGGTACGTTGGTCTGTGGTTCGAGCCACCTCTCTTAGGTTAGGGCAACTGCAGAGCTCGAAAAGGTGGTTGATTTCCTCGATAGCATATAGAGTTTCTCCGTTTGGTCGCTCGTACAGAGGCCCTCCAATAATTAGTCTCTAGTTTTGGAAGCTATTCTACTTTTGATATAACATAGTGCAATTTTTTCCTCGTCCATAACATTTGTGGCAGTTTTCTTAAATGTGAGCCTGAGAAAAGTATTGGTAGGGCCTGCGGAAGACACGTGTGTCCGGGGGACCTTGTGGGATCCGGTCCATTTTCTTGTTCGTCCATGTAGTTGCAAGTATGACTTTTCCTATCTAGCGATTGTCATTATTGGTGATGATTACTTCTTTGGTGTGCTGGTCCCTCAGAGTCTTATGTCGACTTCCCCTCTATCTACTACAACAAGCTCTACTACGACAAGATTTATCTGGCTCCGGTGAGGGAAGAGCGAGGACGGCGGAGCGTCTTCAGGTCGCTTCAGTGTTTATAGTAATTGCTAGGTGGTCTTTATTACTTCTGGAATGCTTTGTATTGTTGTTGATGATCAATAAATTTGTTTGCCTTTTCCCATAAAAAGGACAAAAAATGATTAGAATTAAGCACTCCCATGTTACTAATGAGGGTGTTTACTATATTGTTATCTCTTAAATAAGCACCGGGGTCTCCGAGGTCACTCTGAAAGTAGAATCTGAAGCCACCCATTGTTACTCCCTCATTATCAAATTAGTTGAAGTTTTACCAATTTTCTAAGTCAATTTTTTTAAGTTTGACCAAGTTTATAAAAAATTAGTATCGACACCTCCATCACTTAGTTAGTCTACTTATATTCATAAAAAAAATGTACTATATATATATATATATTTTTTATTTTACAGATATTAAAATAATTTTCTATATACTTTGTCAAACTTACAGAAAACAATATTAGGACAAAAAATAGAACTTAAATTAATTGGAATATTTTAGGTCCTCCATTTTAAATGGTGTTATTAATATCATGCATAAACATAATAACATATTCTCATAAAGCATAATAACAATTCAAGTTGGATCAAAATGAGGGCATATTTTATTTTTGGTATCAAAACATCTCAAATTGGGACTAGCTTTTCACTGCTTTGTTGTCTCACAACATTTCATTTCCTACTGTTTTTTGTTTTTAATTTTGTAGATGAAAGGCACACTTGCGTGTTCCATTTCATTGAAATGAAACACTGTAGAAGTTATGCTCCATACAAATTTCCTTACATGTCTCTACCTAAACCAATGTACTTAGATAACTCGGCAAAGAAACAAGTCAGGGGAACAAAAACAATTACATCTTGGTGAAAGGACCTAGACCCTTAGATGATTCTAAGATTACACTTTCGAAGTCCTAGGCCCCAAAAACAACAATGAATTTCTCTTCTTCAGTACCATCCCAGATGGAAAAATCCCGAGCTTTTGTCTCTAGAGCTAATATCCACCCCTCTAGCTATTGTTTCGACCGTGAATCGCACATCGTTAACCATCTCTTGACTATTCGAGCTGCAATGTGCTAGATCATCCACATAAAATTCTAGTCCAGACTACCAAAGAAGATCTCATTTCTCATTTTCCAAATATTCCACATAACACCAGAACTGATCATGTTAATAGAACAATTTTTTTCATAACTCATCCATGGTTTACGAACATCTTCATAATTATTTTTTAGACGGTAGGCTCAAGGCAAGACCGGCTATAACTTAATGAAGCCACAAATGGAACAAGTTACAAGGTTCACACAACACACAACATGGGTAAGCACCCAAAGTGTCGACAAAGCACAAGGTAGCATCAATGTTCAAGATATCGCTTATCGGAATCTTATCGCTCGACCCCCGATAAGTGATAAATCGGACGATTTATCGGGATATCGGCCAAACTATCAGAATATCGGCCGAAATATCGGCCAATTTATCTTATCGTCCAGACACCGGTAAGCGATAAATCAGCCGATTTATCGGAATATCAAGTACAGTTTGTTGTTCGACTAAATTATATCTAGTGAGAGTTTTGTTGTGAGATACTAGCTTCAAAAATAATTGAACTCTTGGAGGTATATTTAGTTTCCAAACTGTTAGCACAAAGACAAAGGTAACCCCTCTAAAATTCATAACAAAAAAACAAGAATGGGGGCTTTACACTCCATATTTTCCCAATTTCCACACCATCTAATCATTTTTGTTTAGATAACACTAGGTACGTGAGAATAGAGGTTAATTCCACCCAAAGGCTTGTTTTTTTTTTAATTAGAACACCTCCTAAAGTAGAGTTTGAGCTCACAAGCCCCCAGTGCTTCACAAATGCTACAATCTTTCTAGGCTAGTTCTTCCAAACCATGATCTTCCCGGAATTTAATGGTCATGCCATTTCCAACTAACCAATGATAAACAAAATTTTCAGCTTGAAACTCCCATAGTAATTTTCAAAGGGGGGTATATTTATCTACAAGAATACAATTTTTTATTTGAGTGTTGTACTTGTAGTGGATAAATTTCTTCTGAATCTCTTGGTCATCTAAGTTATATCTCATGATCTAGGAATAGAGAAAGGATATATACAAATATCTAATTTTGGAAAACCCCATCCCACCAAACTATTGTTGCATACTCATCAAATCCTAGTTTGAAAGGAGCTATTTGTGAAGCCCCTCATAACTGTCCCAATGACACTAAGCCATCTATGAATTAATATCTCTAATGAGCCATTTAGGAAATTTAAGCTCAAACAACAACATACTCGCTAGACATGATATGATTAACACCAGTCTTGCTAGCATGTGATAAAATGCAACCTCTGCAATGATTTGTTATCCTGACTATAGTATTAATGATGGGATGCATATCCTCATTTCTCAACTTACAATAATGCGGAAGGACACTGGAATATTTAATAGAGAAATCACTATCTTTGTAGAAAAAATTGGAGCTAATACATTGCAGTCTTCTATTGGAGCATTGATAGGAATTAGATCACTTTTATTAAAATTGGTTATCATACTAGAGAGTTGTTTAAAAGTAGCCAACAACCAATTCAAATTTGGGTTTTCTCTAGGTCGTTCTTGATGAATAAAAGTGTGCAATCAACGTATTTAAACTCAAAACCCCACCAGGACTTGTTATGCATCTTTGATAATCATATAAGTTAGCACATTAGCTACAAAATTAAAAATAGAGATGAAAAGCATCAACTTGTATAAGAAATTTACCATTTTGGAAATAGTTACTTCCAAAATAATTAATTATCACACACACAGATCCCATCTTCCTACTTTCTTGATTTTGTTTATCCATTTCGGCTAAAGCCTCTTTGTAACAACATATTATCCAGAAAGGTAAAATCAACTATTTCATAAGCCTTTTCATAATGCAATATCAACACTAGGCCATGATTGTCGGCATGGATCCCACGCCAATGGGGAACCCCAACCAGACGATATGATGTAGCATATCAGCTAATTTCACTCAGTTAGAAACTAAGGTATCATTCCAGTAGGACTTCAATGACAACCAGTGAGGTGCTCGAGGCGCGTCGAGCGTGAACCGAGTGTGAATCTATACAACAAACATGACCTCCCTTTCATCCCCAACTTTCTAGGAAGGTTGTCAACCTTCCTGTGGTGCTGAAAACTATGGGATTAAACGAATCGAGTGGTTGAAAGTAATAAAAGTAAAAAAGTAATAGTTAGCAAGTTATTATGAAAACCAAGTAAACAAGGTTGTAATCAATGTAAAATAATGGACCGGGAGACTGTTTGACGGGGCGCGTGCCTGGGCACACGACTAAGTGGTGCTCGATCACCTCTCTTGGTACACTGGGCATGTCAGACGCTGTTCCGCGAACAAGTCTGCGTTTTCCCAGAGGATGGCGATGAGCGCGCTTTCCTATTTGGGAGGCAAACCGGCCCCAATGGTGAGGGTAGGCCCCGTGCCATCGGGATTCATGGTGACCTTCTTCGTGGCTGCCCTCTCTTGAGAGAACAATTGCTTCTTCTTCGGGGGCTCGACAAAGGGGTCGAGGTTGTCATCGTTGATGGGGTGCGACGCTGCCGCCTCCTTGTAGGCGTCCTCCATGGAACGCACCGCGTCCATGATGTCTCCGTGAATAGTGAGAGAACCACTGCTTTCGGGAATCTTGACGAGGTTGTACGTGTGGTGTGTGACGGTCATGAACTTGGATAGCGCGAGGTAGCCAAGGATGGCATTGCAGGGAAGCCCGATGTCGGCGACGACGAAGTCGATGTTCTCGGTGCGGTAGTTCTGGCGCATGCCGAACGTGACGGCCAGATGCACTCTCCCAAGGGGGACGGTGGTGCCGCTTGTGGCACCGGTGAACGGCCTGGTGGCCTTCAGGAGATTGTGTGGGACGCACAGCTTCTCGAAGGTCTCGAGCAAAATCACATTGAAGCCCACGCCTCCATCCACGAGCGTCTTGGACACGGCGACATTGTTGATCGTGGGGGAGCAGACCAAGGGGACGGCGTCCATAGAACCGGTGGTCCTATGGTGGTCTGCGATGTCGAAGGAGATTTCCTGCTGCGACCACTTGAGGGGTTGCTGAGGTGGCCCGTCCGCTTAACGAATGGCATTGACCTCTCGCGAGGCCTTCTTGGTGTGGCGGCTGGATAGTCGGTCCAACAAGCCACCTAGCATGCACGCCACATGGGGAACCCGTATGGCGGTGTCATCCTCCTGTGGGGGGTCAGCGCCGGCATTCCACATGGTGAAACGCCATAGGGTCATGTGACCCCCGGGTTAGTCGAGGGGGAAATGGTCGTAGTGTCGACAACGGCGGAAGAAAAATTCGCACAAGGCTTCCCACATGCTCACGGAGCTGTTTGGGAGGTTCAGCAACGATGCAAGGGGCGCGCCCTGATGGCCTTAATGCCCTCATTGGTAAACCCCAAGAGAAAGATTGTAAAGAGTGTAGCAGCATGTTTTCCCTTAGAAAAGAAACCAAGGTTGAATCGACCAGTAGGAGGACAAGCAATCTCAATCTCGGAAGGTTGACGCAGCTGAGATGGCATGGCGCACTACCGGTTCAGCAGCAACGTGGAACCTACACAACACAATCAAATCAACCTGTCCCAACGAAGCAGTGAGGTTGTCAATCTCACCGGTTTTGCTGAACACAAAGAAGTTAAACGTATGGTGTGCAAAATAGTAGTAACAATATGAGAGTAGTATGAAAGTAGTAGGTGTTTTATCAGAAGGAGGAAAATGGACCGGGGTCCACAGTTCACTAGTGGTGTCTCTCCGTGAAAGATAAATAACATGTGTGGTGAATAAATTACAGCTGGGGAATTGACATAAATGAAGGCTGCCCCGTAGTTCATATGCAAGACATAAAGATTACTATGTGATTCATGCAAGCATTACAACAAAATACATAGACCGTCATCCAACTGCATCTATGACTAAAAATCCACCCTCCGAATATCATCCGAACAAACGTTGGGTATTAAGTTGCAAGCAAGAGAAATAGCAGTAAGAAAAGTGTGAAATGTAAACAATAACATCATCCTTAGACAAAGAATTGTTGTTTTCTCCCTAATGGCAACATCACGTCCTCCATCCGTCACGTTCCTGTCACTCAAGCACAGATGAAAAGGAGGCATGAACCCACTACCGAGCATAAATACTCCCTCTTGGAGTTACTAGAATTTACTTGGCCAGAGCATCTACTAATAACGGAGAGCATACAAGATCATAAATAACATATGCATGAAGATAACATGATAGATCGATAATCAGAAGACATAGCATTCAACATTCATCAGATCCCAGCAAACACAACATTTAGCATTACATAAAGATGATCTTGCGCAGGATAGGCAGCTCACAAGATCTAAACATGAGGTACAAAGTGGAGAGAACAACCATCTAGCTACTGCTATGGACCCGTAGTCAAGGATGAACTACTCATGCATCACTTCGAAGGAGGGCATGGTGGTGTAGACCTCTCCGGTGATGATTTCCCCCTCCGGCAGGGTGCCGGGGAGAGCTCCAGAACCCTCCCGATCTCGGGATGACGATGACGGCGGCCTCGGGTGTTTTTCGGGACGAAGTGGAATATATTTAGGGTTTCCGTCTCGGGGGGATTAAATAGGCGGAAGGGCAAAGGCGATGGAGGCCTAGGGGCCCCACACTACCCCGTGGCGCGGCCAGGGGGCCCCCCTCCGGGTCTCTTCGGGACTCCGTTGAACCTAGGAATTCTAAGACTTCCGCGCTTCGAATTTTCCAATTCCGAGAATATTTCCAGAACAAATTTTCTGAAACAAAAAACAACAGGAAACATGGAACTGGCTCTGTGGCATCTTGTCAATAGGTTAGTCTGGAAAATCGATAATAATGACATAAAGTGTGTAGAAAACATGTGGGACACAATAATAAAACAACATGGAACATCAGAAATTAAGGATACATTTATGACATAAACTTAGTTCCTACTCGTCCTCGAGTAGGTAAATGATAAAAACACATAATTTCTGAGGTGAGTACCAACATAAATTTGATCTTCAATAATGTAAAAGCATAAGTTAGCTGAGATCATAGAACTCAAACATATGCATGATAAATAGAACTTTAATAATAAAGCATATCAATCACCTTGCATCATGCGAAGTAACTCAAATAAAAGATCATGAATAATAATGCAACAAAAGATATACGTTTGTTTCAAGTATAGAGAGAAGATGTCAAAGTGATATTTTGCTAGTCCTTAAGAGTGGGGAAAAACTTAAATGCCAGGACACCTTCAAAGTTCATGAGGAACACTAGAAAAAATAATTAGAGAACAAGCAATAACACATCATGAATCAATTAATAATGTTTCTGGGACAAATGCACATAAAACTTAGAATGGCAAAAATTCTCTCTCAACTGTGTATAAAGTTAGAAGATGGACACTCAACATAAAAGTAAAAGAAAGGCCCTTCGCAGAGGGAAGCATGGACCACTCATGTGCTAGAGCTTTTATTTTATTAAACAGAGGTATATAAACTTGACACTCCTCCCAACTATTTTTCACAAACCATGGCTAACTGAATCCTCGGGTGCTTGCAAACAATCACATACCATGGAGGAGTGTCTATATTTTAAGAGAGAATGTCAACGAATGGTAAACAGAAAATACAGTACGTCACAAGACAACTAGACTCACAAGAGCGGCTCCCATAGAAGGACGCATCTTGGTAGAAGGTCATCCCTCTTTCTCTTTTGTTTACACAATTATGCTTTGACTGATAAATCAGGGGCAAAAATAGAAAAGAGAATTTGTGCTATTAATTTGGGGCTGGGCACCCCGCTGCCAGCTCTTCTATCGTTGGATAAGCGGATGAAGCCACTAGTCCAGGGTGTGAAAGTCCAATCAACAAGTGAGATACAAATTCTCTATTTACGTCCTCATGAGCTAAAACAGGAGCACAAAACATGAGTAATTTTGAAAGTTTAAAGGTAACACATGAGCAATTTACTTTGGAGTGCCGGTTAATTACCACATGTAGGTAGGTATGGTGGACACAATAGGAAAACTTTGGTTTTTGGGAGTTGGAAGCATGAGTGGAGCTCTTTTTTTTAGGGTATGCACGAGTAGAGCTCATACTCAGTACAGGTGGAGGCTAGCAAAAGACTGGGAGCGACAAATCAAGAGAGCACAAGAGCCATAATCATGCATAGCAACATAAACATCATTAATCAAAGCATAAGTGATACCACAAGTGTAACAGCCCAAGTATGAAAACCTACCATTTAGAATGTTTGATTTCTTGTTTATTAAAGTATTGCATCATGTCATCATGTTTATTCCCTTGTTTGCATTTGTTACTATTTGTTTTGCTTCTGTTTTTATTCTGTTTTCATAATGAAATCCAAACAAATTCAACTTTGTTTTCATACTTGTTCTGTTACAACCTTTTAAATACAAATCACAAATAAAAACAACCAATTTGTTTCACTTTATTCCATGTTGATCAACTAATAAAATGGTGCCTTTATTTTCACTAATTAATTCCAAATTGGTTTCAAATTCAAAGCAAAACATCAACAGCACCTTCTTTGGAAATTATGAAAATTTCCAAACCAATCAACTCACTTTAATCACATTAATAATAGGGTTCACCCTATTAAGTTGTTGTTTTCTATATTAATTAACAAAATATTCCAAATTCAAACCATGTGTTCCAAACAGAACCCAATGTGAAAGTATAAAAATAATAACCCAAAACATTTTATGATCTTTTGTTTCCAATTAAATCACTTGGGTCATTCTATTAAAGTGTTGACTTAATAATCATTTTATCTATTCAAAATCATCTAATTTGGTTTATTTTCCAAACAGCACAAAAAATTTAAATAATTTTGAAATCCAAACTTGGTAATTGGTAGTAATTGACATAATAAACCCACCCTCATTTTCTAGCATTTTTTCCTAACAATAAAAGCTAACAATTCCTTCCAATTTCATTTTTGCTACCAAAAAAAAAGAGAAAAACAAATAGAAAAGGGAGAAGGAGAGAGCACAGCAACCCAGCCCACTTACCACCTGGCCCAGTACCCCTTTTCCCTTCTGTCGCTGTCACCTTCCTCGCAGGTGATGTCATCTCTGTACGACGCCATCAGCGCCACTCGATCTCTTCCTCCTCTCTCCGATGGGCGCCGTACCGAGCTCAGCTGCTCCTTAAAACATCCACCCACGCCCCCTCTGCTTACCCTAAGACCTAGACCCCTCCCCTCTAGCCTAGCACCGCCGATCTCCTTCTTCTTCCTCCCTGCTCCTCCCTGTCGCTGCTCCTCTGACCGCCACCAACAGCTGCCTCGCCATCCACCCTCGTCGTTAATCGTGGAAGCTAGAGGTCCCCCCGAGGGCGGTAATGGAAACGGCATCCTCCCAGCTCCAACTTTGCTGTAGGCCTCCCCGCCGGATACGCACCGTGCCGCCGCCGCCGTCGCCTCCAATCGCCGGCCACCTCCTGCACGTCTTCTCGCCCCTGCAGCGACCCGATCGCCTCCTCCCTGACCGCGCCAAGGTGAGGCCCCCTTCCGCCTCCTTCCTCTCGCCCCTCTACCTTTCTCCCGCGAGCCGCACCCCTCCCACGGTTGGTCCCCTCCGGCGAGCAGCACGCCACCGCCGGCCGATCTCTGTCGAGGTGAAGCCATCGTGCGTTTCAGTCAGTTACCGATTCAGACATTCAGAAAACCAACCCGAACCAACAGCTTACCCCCCCAAAGTTTCCCTTCCTACCAACCGAAGCGCACTAGCCCATCTGGTCACTGCCCCCTTGGCGCAGCAGGAGGTGGGGGGGTTCGAATCCCCCCTCCCACCAATTAACCAAATCTTTTTTCCTTTTATTTTGGTACTGCACAAATCTCAGTAATCACAGATAGGCCCTTGCAAATTAATTCTAGACCCCTGAAGTATTATTTCTAAGTCCCTGTTTCACTAAAAAAATGGCAGATTTGCACTATATCTTGTAAATTGCATAAGTAAATCATTGTAACTCCAATTTTGACCTTTTAAATATGTTTTCTGTCCCAAATTAAATGTTCTTTCCAAATATAAAATTTGTTTACTGTTTTGAATATTTTAAATTGGTGAAACATTTGAATTCTTGTTTAAATCACTTAATTTTGCAAAATTCATAACTTGTTCATAAAAATTCCAAATTCCACAAACTAAATATGTTTTCCAATCAACTTTTCATGTACTTTCCAAATATAAATTTTGTTTGCTGTTTTGAATAATTTAAATTGCTGAAAACAACTGTTTCTTGTTTATTGCATTTAAAATTGCCAAAATAATAACTTGCTCATTTTAAATCCAATTTCAACAAATGAAATATGTTTTCCATGCAAAATTAAACCCTCTTTCCAAATATAAAATTTGTTTCATGTTTTGAATAATTAAAATTGGTTAAATGATTTAAACCTTGTTTAAATCATTTAATATTGCTAAATTCATAACTTGATCAAATCAAATTCTTTTGGGACATATAAAATATGTTTTCAAACCATCAAAGCATAACCTTTTCAAATATGAACTTGGTTTAATGTTTTGATCAAATAAAATTCAATTAACATCCACACTTGAATTAATTCCAATTTAATTCTTGTTTAACTTGTTTAATTCCTAAATAATTTATTTGAAATCCTTTTTCAACAAGTGAAACATGTATTCCAACTAAAATATTGTTTTCTTTTCAAATATGAACTTTGTTATCTATTTTGAACAAATTAAAGTGGTGAAAACAACAAATGCTTGTGTGACACCTTTAAGTAACCAAAATTTCCTAACTTAATGAATGAATTTCCAAACTTGGTAAACCTTATTTCTATTTGATTCTATTGTTGTTATTTTGCTGTTTTCCTCATCCATGCATCATGCTAATCAACTTTCATATGATGATTAGTTGTAAAACAATTAATTCAACCATAAATCATGGGCTTTCCATATGCAATCCAATTGCATATGGGTCCATTTAATCCTGTTTCTATCTTGTCAACTAGTTTATGTTGTTGCATCAATTAAATTGACATGCATCATCCCATGTTTGTGCACTATGCCATGATATTGATTGTTTATCTTTCTGCATTGTTTGTTTGCTTCTTCTCGGATACACGACGACGTTGAGACCGACGATACTTACGACACCCCTTCTAAGGAGTTAGCTCAGTACCAGGCTACTTGGTTTTGCAGGCAAGTTATCACTCACATGAACCACTGTGTTCCTTTCAACATTGGTTACCGATACCTTCCGTTGTTCTTTTCTGCTAGCCTTAGTAGTAGTTGTTCTGTTACGAACCTATCACATGAATCCCTTAACCCTGATATTGCCTCATCTCCCTTCCTACAACCCATTGTTTGAGCCCGTGTCTTACTAGCATGCTTAGGTTGCTTTGCTCGAGTCTGTTACCCGTTACTTTCTGTTACTATTTATATTACGTTGTGGGGGCTCGATGTTTAATCAATCAATCATGCTAATGTTATTGTTAATAATAATTTGATGATAAGGCACCGGCAGGAGGCCCTGTGTGGTTTTGAGGCCTGCTAGTGTCGACCCTAATAGGAAAAGGGTCTTGTCTACTGATCCATGATGAGCGCACTAACCGCATGTGGGAAGCGAGTATGGGCGCCCCCCTCAATTTGATTCGATTCGCATCTCGTCCAAATCGCCTCATTTAGTTCGTGTTTTCCATTTGCCGCATGCATGTTTTTGCGAGCCCAGGCCAGGGTGGAACTTTTGTAGTCGGCATATAGGGGGACACGGTCTTAGAGTGCTATGAGGGTCCCTTTTCTTCGGGGCTTGATTAGCCGTGCGCCCAAGGTTGTTTGGGCTTGATGCGAAGAAGAGTCGAGTTGTGTAGAGTACCTCGCTTGGTGGGTTTGATTCCCGTCTGGCGGGATATTCTTGCGTGTGCGGCCAAATTGGTGCAACCCTGCAGGGATAATCTTCTCGAGAAGCCGTGTTTTCCGCGGTTATGGATTACTTGGTGAAAGTACTGGCTAACAAGTACTCAGGACAACTTAAACATAATGATCAAACATGTTACACCCAATGATTAATAACTTGACTAGTAATAGGTTAATGACACAATAACTTGATTCACCTTTAATACAACTGCGTGAGTTATCCTCGGATTGCTTCTTCGGATAAGGGGCGAGATCCAGGATGGGTTTGTTTGAAGTTATCTTTCAGTTGGTTACAATCCTCGATCTTATCTCCTTTCTGTTAGCCGGAAGTGATAGAATCTCTGTAGTTGGTTAGCGCAGCCAGTTGCAGCATCTTTTATATCCCCTCTCTTCCGTTGAACCCAAGGCATCTGTGCTTGGTGTTGACGGGTTACACTTTGGTGAACTGTGAGTCTTGCTTGCCAGTACGTTTATGTACTGACCCCTTTGGGGCTGTGGTTTCCGCAGACCTACGTTTCCGAAGATCTACATGGTGGGTACTACGTGGAGTATGACGAGACTGCTGACGAGTAGATAGCGGACCCGGGCAGGATCCGCGAGACTTCGTGGATGGGCTCCGTCTGTTCGTTTCCGGCCTCTTAGGCCTATTTGGTTCTTGTCTGTACTCAGACATGTTGAATGCTTCCGCTGTATTGTAATGATGTATTGTTGGGGCATGTGCCCTCTGAATGATTGTAGTTGCTATCTCTGCTCTAATGAGAGCTATTTGCACCTTATTTCAATCTTTTGTGTCGTAGAGATCTGTTGTGATATCAGTTGTTCAACGCCGTTGACGTACCATGTGTGTATGGTTTGAAGTACGTCGACGGAAGTGCCTTTGATCTCTAGTGGATAGTTTACATCGACGATGGAATAGCAGGGCTTGTGTTGTCGCGCATAAGCGCAGGCCTACCAGGAAGCTGGGACGTGGGAGCAGTTATGCCCCATAATCCAAGCACCTGCTATCCAGTTCGGCCCGATGAGTATCCCCTAGAAATCAGGGTGCGACAAATGGTATCAGAGCCTGTCTGCCTGTAGGATCCCTTTTTACTGGTCGCAGTTGAGTCTAGAAACTATTTTGTAGCTATATAGGAAAAATGAAACGTGAGAGGAGGAATTCTGTTCTTTTTCTTCTTTCCCCACCCACCCTCCCTTTTCTGGTAAGGAAGTGCAACGTTGTTTTTCCCTTCTCATCTAAACTTTCAAGTTAGGATTTCACGTATTCTGGTTTCTCTGGGATAGTTATATCTACTAGACCATAGGAATGGAGGTGGTTGTGACATGATTTATCATGTTGCCTACTCATGATTGAGAACGGAGGCGTGTAAGCCCCGGAAGCAGATCCTCTATTCCTTAAGCAGTGGATATTGAACCTTTAGAAGCCTGGATGGGTTTTCCGTAGTACCTCAGGAGTGTTGTTCTCGTTTTCCCCGATGTTGATATCCTGTTCTTCTCAACATCCCTTTCGCCCGTTGAAATCTTGTTGTCGCTTTCCATTCCAATTCTTCTACCGGCGTCTAATCAAAACTTCCCAAATATCAATTCTATCTGGCCAGAAAGGTTGTTGTTGTTGTTGTTGATTCCAGGCTATGAGAGCTGGCATTCCTATCACCTGGGGTTGTTTCGAGGAAGCGTTCCTGAAGCACCACATTCCAGATAATCTATTCTATAAATCAATCAAATCATGTTCAGCTATACACCCTCCATACAAAAATCCCTTCCTCTATTTGAAAATGTTCCGGTGGTTTCCAAATTCCCTGACGTCTATCCAATGTGCACGATGTGTTTCACGTGTCACAGCTCAAGAGGATCTTCCCAAGAAGTATCCGGATCTTTTCTTTTCTCAGTAGGAATCTCGGGGCGCGATTCCTTCAAGGGGGGGCGTTTTGTAACAGCCCAAGTATGAAAACCTACCATTTAGAATGTTTGATTTCTTGTTTATTAAAGTATTGCATCATGTCATCATGTTTATTCCCTTGTTTGCATTTGTTACTATTTGTTTTGCTTCTGTTTTTATTCTGTTTTCATAATGAAATCCAAAAAAATTCAACTTTGTTTTCATACTTGTTCTGTTACAACCTTTTAAATACAAATCACAAATAAAAACAACCAATTTGTTTCACTTTATTCCATGTTGATCAACTAATAAAATGGTGCCTTTATTTTCACTAATTAATTCCAAATTGGTTTCAAATTCAAAGCAAAACATCAACAACACCTTCTTTGGAAATTATGAAAATTTCCAAACCAATCAACTCACTTTAATCACATTAATAATAGGGTTCACCCTATTAAGTTGTTGTTTTCTATATTAATTAACAAAATATTCCAAATTCAAACCATGTGTTCCAAACAGAACCCAATGTGAAAGTATAAAAATAATAACCCAAAACATTTTATGATCTTTTGTTTCCAATTAAATCACTTGGGTCATTCTATTAAAGTGTTGACTTAATAATCATTTTAACTATTCAAAATCATCTAATTTGGTTTATTTTCCAAACAGCACAAAAAATTTAAATAATTTTGAAATCCAAACTTGGTAATTGGTAGTAATTGACATAATAAACCCACCCTAATTTTCTAGCATTTTTTCCTAACAATAAAAGCTAACAATTCCTTCCAATTTCATTTTTGCTACCAAAAAAAAAGAGAAAAACAAATAGAAAAGGGAGAAGGAGAGAGCACAGCAACCCAGCCCACTTACCACCTGGCCCAGTACCCCTTTTTCCCTTCTGTCGCTGTCACCTTCCTCGCAGGTGATGTCATCTCTGTACGACGCCATCAGCGCCACTCGATCTCTTCCTCCTCTCTCCGGTGGGCGCCGTACCGAGCTCAGCTGCTCCTTAAAACATCCACCCACGCCCCCTCTGCTTACCCTAAGACCTAGACCCCTCCCCTCTAGCCTAGCGCCGCCGATCTCCTTCTTCTTCCTCCCTGCTCCTCCCTGTCGCTGCTCCTCTGACCGCCACCAACAGCTGCCTCGCCATCCACCCTCCCCGTTGATCGTGGAAGCTAGAGGTCCCCCCGAGGGCGGGAATGGAAACGGCATCCTCCCAGCTCCAACTTTGCTGTAGGCCTCCCCGCCGGATACGCACCGTGCCGCCGCCGCCGTCGCCTCCAATCGCCGGCCACCTCCTGCACGTCTGCTCGCCCCTGCAGCGACCCGATCGCCTCCTCCCTGACCGCGCCAAGGTGAGGCCCCCTTCCGCCTCCTTCCTCTCGCCCCTCTACCTTTCTCCCCCGAGCCGCACCCCCCCCCCACGGTTGGTCCCCTCCCGCGAGCAGCACGCCACCGCCGGCCGATCTCTGTCGAGGTGAAGCCATCGTGCGTTTCAGTCAGTTACCAATTCAGACATTCAGAAAACCAACCCGAACCAACAGCTTACCCCCCCCAAAGTTTCCCTTCCTACCAACCGAAGCGCACTAGCCCATCTGGTCACTGCCCCCTTGGCGCAGCAGGAGGTGGGGGGGGGGGGTTCGAATCCCCCCTCCCACCAATTAACCAAATATTTTTTCCTTTTATTTTGGTACTGCACAAATCTCAGTAATCACAGATAGGCCCTTGCAAATTAATTCTAGACCCCTGAAGTATTATTTCTAAGTCCCCGTTTCACTAAAAAAATGGCAGATTTGCACTATATCTTGTAAATTGCATAAGTAAATCATTGTAACTCCAATTTTGACCTTTTAAATATGTTTTCTGTCCCAAATTAAATGTTCTTTCCAAATATAAAATTTGTTTACTGTTTTGAATATTTTAAATTGGTGAAACATTTGAATTCTTGTTTAAATCACTTAATTTTGCAAAATTCATAACTTGTTCATAAAAATTCCAAATTCCACAAACTAAATATGTTTTCCAATCAACTTTTCATGTACTTTCCAAATATAAATTTTGTTTGCTGTTTTGAATAATTTAAATTGCTGAAAACAACTGTTTCTTGTTTATTGCATTTAAAATTGCCAAAATAATAACTTGCTCATTTTAAATCCAATTTCAACAAATGAAATATGTTTTCCATGCAAAATTAAACCCTCTTTCCAAATATAAAATTTGTTTCATGTTTTGAATAATTAAAATTGGTTAAATGATTTAAACCTTGTTTAAATCATTTAATATTGCTAAATTCATAACTTGATCAAATCAAATTCTTTTGGGACATATAAAATATGTTTTCAAACCATCAAAGCATAACCTTTTCAAATATGAAATTGGTTTAATGTTTTGATCAAATAAAATTCAATTAACATCCACACTTGAATTAATTCCAATTTAATTCTTGTTTAACTTGTTTAATTCCTAAATAATTTATTTGAAATCCTTTTTCAACAAGTGAAACATGTATTCCAACTAAAATCTTGTTTTCTTTTCAAATATGAACTTTGTTATCTATTTTGAACAAATTAAAGTGGTGAAAAAAACAAATGCTTGTGTGACACCTTTAAGTAACCAAAATTTCCTAACTTAATGAATGAATTTCCAAACTTGGTAAACCTTATTTCTATTTGATTCTATTGTTGTTATTTTGCTGTTTTCCTCATCCATGCATCATGCTAATCAACTTTCATATGATGATTAGTTGTAAAACAATTAATTCAACCATAAATCATGGGCTTTCCATATGCAATCCAATTGCATATGGGTCCATTTAATCCTGTTTCTATCTTGTCAACTAGTTTATGTTGTTGCATCAATTAAATTGACATGCATCATCCCATGTTTGTGCACTATGCCATGATATTGATTGTTTATCTTTCTGCATTGTTTGTTTGCTTCTTCTCGGATACACGACGACGTTGAGACCGACGATACTTACGACACCCCTTCTAAGGAGTTAGCTCAGTACCAGGCTACTGGGTTTTGCAGGCAAGTTATCACTCACATGAACCACTGTGTTCCTTTCAACATTGGTTACCGATACCTTCCGTTGTTCTTTTCTGCTAGCCTTAGTAGTAGTTGTTCTGTTACGAACCTATCACATGAATCCCTTAACCCTGATATTGCCTCATCTCCCTTCCTACAACCCATTGTTTGAGCCCGTGTCTTACTAGCATGCTTAGGTTGCTTTGCTCGAGTCTGTTACCCGTTACTTTCTGTTACTATTTCTATTACGTTGTGGGGGCTCGATGTTTAATCAATCAATCATGCTAATGTTATTGTTAATAATAATTTGATGATAAGGCACCGGCAGGAGGCCCTGTGTGGTTTTGAGGCCTGCTAGTGTCGACCCTAATAGGAAAAGGGTCTTGTCTACTCATCCATGATGAGCGCACTAACCGCATGTGGGAAGCGAGTATGGGCGCCCCCCTCAATTTGATTTGATTCGCATCTCGTCCAAATCGCCTCATTTAGTTCGTGTTTTCCATTTGCCGCATGCATGTTTTTGCGAGCCCAGGCCAGGGTGGAACTTTTGTAGTCGGCATATAGGGGGACACGGTTTTAGAGTGCTATGAGGGTCCCTTTTCTTCGGGGCTTGATTAGCCGTGCGCCCAAGGTTCTTTGGGCTTGATGCGAAGAAGAGTCGAGTTGTGTAGAGTACCTCGCTTGGTGGGTTTGATTCCCGTCTGGCGGGATATTCTTGCGTGTACGGCCAAATTGGTGCAACCCTGCAGGGATAATCTTCTCGAGAAGCCGTGTTTTCCGCGGTTATGGATTACTTGGTGAAAGTACTGGCTAACAAGTACTCAGGACAACTTAAACATAATGATGAAACATGTTACACCCAATGATTAATAACTTGACTAGTAATAGGTTAATGACACAATAACTTGATTCACCTTTAATACAACTGCGTGAGTTATCCTCGGATTGCTTCTTCGGATAAGGGGCGAGATCCAGGATGGGTTTGTTTGAAGTTATCTTTCAGTTGGTTACAATCCTCGATCTTATCTCCTTTCTGTTAGCCGGAAGTGATAGAATCTCTGTAGTTGGTTAGCGCAGCCAGTTGCAGCATCTTTTATATCCCCTCTCTTCCGTTGAACCCAAGGCATCTGTGCTTGGTGTTGACGGGTTACACTTTGGTGAACTGTGAGTCTTGCTTGCCAGTACGTTTATGTACTGACCCCTTTGGGGCTGTGGTTTCCGCAGACCTACGTTTCCGAAGATCTACATGGTGGCTACTACGTGGAGTATGACGAGACTGCTGACGAGTAGATAGCGGACCCGAGCAGGATCCGCGAGACTTCGTGGATGGGCTCCGTCTGTTCATTTCCGGCCTCTTAGGCCTATTTGGTTCTTGTCTGTACTCAGACATGTTGAATGCTTCCGCTGTATTGTAATGATGTATTGTTGGGGCATGTGCCCTCTGAATGATTGTAGTTGCTATCTCTGCTCTAATGAGAGCTATTTGCACCTTATTTCAATCTTTTGTGTCGTAGAGATCTGTTGTGATATCAGTTGTTCAACGCCGTTGACGTACCATGTGTGTATGGTTTGAAGTACGTCGACGGAAGTGCCTTTGATCTCTAGTGGATAGTTTACATCGACGATGGAATAGCAGGGCTTGTGTTGTCGCGCATAAGCGCAGGCCTACCAGGAAGCTGGGACGTGGGAGCAGTTATGCCCCATAATCCAAGCACCTCCTATCCAGTTCGGCCCGATGAGTATCCCCTAGAAATCAGGGTGCGACAACAAGTTCAAAAATTAAATGATCATGGAGGCTATTAGCGACTGGTTCATAGTCATAAACATGGTGTGAGCATGCGCCAAGGCAGCCAAATAAAACATTCAAAGGAGAACACCACAAATTTATGCTTCAATATGACAAGAACAACTCATGATTCTTTCAATGGCACATTAAACACTCTAAGCTATTTGAATCTAATCATTCTGCTCAATAACCACAAGGCTTTAAAACTAAAATAACATCTAGCATGATATGAAAAATTCTAGCCACATTCTATACAAGCTTCTACTTGCACCGTTAAAAATTCTACCTCAAGCAGCAGTTTCTTTTCCCAACAAGCACCATACAAAACATGCATTAACAAAAACTCTATAAATACTACAGAAAGCAAACATGAGAGGACTCACAAAAAACTACTAAAACTAACAGCTCTGAATTAGATATGCAATGAAAACGACAGCTAAACAGAATTTTTTGCAGCAACTAGAAGAAAAACTCAGAATACTAGCATAGCAAGTATTCAAACGAAAAAGTGGAGCATGTTTCTCTCCCAAACAAATAATGCTAGGATCCAACTATATTATTGCAGCGAGGAAAACAAAATATAACAAAGGAAAATAAAAGAAAACAAAATAAAAACAAACAGACACTCCAAGTAAACTTCATATGATGTGACCGAATAAAAATATAGTTTCACGAGAAGTGACCTGATAGATAGTTGATGAAGAAGGGGATGCCTTGGTAATCCCCAAGATTAGATGCTTGAGTCTTCTAAAAATATGCTTGGATGAACCACGGGGGCATCCCCAAGCTTTGACCTTTCACTCTTCTTGATCACATATATCACCTCTTCTCTTGACCCTTGAAAACTTCCTTCACACCCCACGGAAACATTAATTCGCATTAGGGAGTTAGTGCAACAATTAAAAATCCATTGGTTCTATATGGAACAAGTGCTATTGATACTTTTAAACATTATCTACAGCCACTGATGTTTCGTGAAGCCACTTGACATTGCAAAAGAGCAAATGCAAGAAAAATGGCAAAATCTGTCAAAATCAAAACAGTCTGTAAAGACAAAAAACATTCGAGGCCCTTATGTTGCTCAGATCGAAAAAATTAAAGCACGAAAACGATGCGGAATTAGCCGAGGAATAAGCACAAGAAATTTCAGGTCATTCTAATTTTTCTATGATTTATACGATTTTTTTACGGTGGATAGCAGAAATTTGTTTCCTCCGCAGAAATCCGGAAACCCAATCCAACTCTCATCAGAAACCTTACTTGGCACTACTAAAACATAAAAAGAAAGATATAAAGGAGTTGCTACAGAATTATACAACCCCTTGACTCAAAGAATACATAGAAAAACAAAGCAAAAATAAAACCATGGGTTATCTCCAAAGAAGTGCTTTTCTTTAACGCCTTTTAGCTAGAAAAGTGGAATCAAGTATTTTCAAATGGAGGGGCATTCAAATAAATATTTGGCAATTCCTTAATAATGCATTGTATTTTATCTAGGTGAGTTTCAGAGGCTCCTCTCTTAGAACTTTTAGGCTTATTATCTTCATCAAATAAATTCTCAGGAACAATCCAATCAAAATTCTTATCTTGGGCTTCATGCAGTGCTATCAATTTGAAGGGGATTGGTATTTTATCCTACTTTCCATCATTGGATTCGGCTTTTTCTAGATCACCAACAATATCTACATATGAGCCAAGCATATTGAAACGATCAAAGACTTTTCTATCTTCTACAACAACATCTCCAAATTCTTTAAGCATGGTTTCTAAGATAAAGTTCCTTTTTTTCAACATCTTCCATGTTATTTAGGTTGAGGAACATATGTTGTAATATGGGATGGAGGTTAACAAATATAGCTTCTAACATGTGAACTAAATAAGTTGCAGCAGTCTCATAATTTGGGGCAAGTTCTACTATGGATTTTTCCTCAAAATTATCATGCTTACTAACATGATCAAAGAATTCTTAAATAGTGTACTTTCCAAGTATAGAACCACTTCCTACCGGCAAATCTTTCAGGGTAAACTTAGGGAACAACATGATGAAAAATAACAATGAAGTAACAAAATTAACAACTAGAATAAGAAATAATTTTTTTGTGTTTCCATAAAGAGAAGAAAACAAGAAAAAATAAAATAAACTAAGCAAAACAAAAAACAAAGTAAAGAGATTGGAAGTGAAAGACTCCCCTTTAAAAAATTCTCTACCTCTCCGGCAACGAGGCCAGAAAACTTGTTGATGGCCTTAATGACCTCATTGGTAAACCCCAACAGAAAGGTTGTGAAGAGTGTAGCAGCAAGGTTTCCCTCAGAAAAGAAACCAAGGATGAATCGACCAGTAGGAGGACAAGAAATCTCTGAAGGTTGATGCAGCGGAGGTGGCAGGGCACACTACCGGTTCAACAACAACGTGGAACCTACACAACACAATCAAATCACTCTGTCCCAACGAAGCAATGAGGTTGTCAATCTCACCGGTTTTGCTAAACACAAAGAGGTTAAACATATGGTGTGGAAAACAGTAGTAACAGTATGAGAGCAGTATGAAAGCAGTAGGTGTTTTATCAGTACGAGAAAATGGACCGGGTTCCACAGTTCACTAGTGGTCTTTCTCCGTGAAAGATAAATAACATGTGTGGTGAACAAATTACAGTTGTCAATTGACAGAAATGAAGGATGCACCGTAGTGCATATGCAAGACACAAAGATTACTATGTGATTCATGCGGTCATTACAACAAAATGCGTAGACCGTCATCCAACTGCATCTATGACTAAAAATCCACCCTCCGAATATCATCCGAACAAACATTGGGTATTAAGTTGCCAGCAACAGATAATCACAGTAAGAAAAGTGTGTAATGTAGACAATAACATCATCCTTAGACAAAGCATTGTTGTTTTCTCCCTAATGGCAACAGCACATCCTCCATCCGTCACGTTTCTGTCACACGAGCACAGATGAAAAGGAGGCATCAACCCACTATCGAGCATAAATACTCCTTCTTGGAGTTAGTAGCATCTACTTGGCCAGAGAATGCAAGATCAGAAATAAAATAAGCATGAAGATAACATAATAGATTGATAATCAGAAGACATGGCATTCAACATTCATCAGATCCCAGCAAAGACAACATATAACATTACATAAAGATGATCTTGATCATGATAGGTAGCTCACAAGATCTAAACATGAGGTACAAAGTGGAGAGAACAACCATCTAGCTACTGATATGGACCCGTAGTCCAGGGATGAACTACTCACGCATCACTTCGGAGGAGGGCATGCTGGTGTAGACCTCTCCGGTGATGATTTACCCCCTCCGACATGGTGCCAGGGAGAGCTCCAGAACCCTCCCAATCTCGGCATGACGATGACGGCGGCCTCGGGTGTTTTTAGGGACGAAGTGGAATATATTTAGGGTTTACGTCTCGGGGGGATTAAATAGGCGAAAGGGCAAAGGCAGTGGAGACCTGGGGGCCCCACACCACCCCGTGGCGCGGCCAAGGAGGGAGCGCCGCCCAATGGTGTGGGGCCCCTGAGCCCCCCTTCCGGGTCTCTTCGGGACTCCGTGGAACCTTCGGGAATTCTAAGAATTCCGGTGTTCGAATTTTCCAATTCCGAGAATATTTCCAAAACTACTTTTATGAAACCAAAAACAGCAGAAAACATGGAACTGGCTCTGTGGCATCTTGTCAATAGGTTAGTCCAGAAAATTGATAAAAATGACATAAAGTGTATAGCAAACATGTGGGAAACAATAACAAAACAACGTGGAACATCAGAAATTAAGGATACGTTTATGACGTATCACGCCCCAAAGCGCCAAGGGGAAGTACCTCATGGGACACCTGTCGCCCGGACACTCGCCCTGTACCTCCACAGAAAGCCAAAGGGGGGAATGTTGCCAGTGTAGCGAGGTTGGAGGCGAGGTCGGAACACGGAGGGCCCCCTTTCCTCCAAAATATCCTTGGAGAACGTGTAGCAGCATCCGGGACTGGCGCTCGCGCGGCGTTCACGGTAGCTGGGCTGCTCCAGGTTTGCCTAGGTGTCACCCAGAGGGGTAAGTGGCGCTGAGTTGGGTGCTCGGTGAGGTTGAGTCTTGTGTGTGCGGGACTCCGCGGTGTCGGCCACTAGTGTGGCTTCCGCGGTGGAGCTAGTGAGTTTTCAGGTGGTGTCGAAACACCTGGAGCAACGGACTTGGCTCCCGCAACCCAAGCGAGCTCGGGGGAGGGGGCCGATCGAGAATCGCGAATAGAGGCGTTGGACGGACATCGTTGCGGCCGTTGTGCTCCTGGCAGCACTAGTAGGGAATTGCCATTCTATGGAATGGATTCTGTGGCGCACCTCTCTCTGGTGCGCCACAGAAATATTATTTTGTGGCGCACCCTGCGCGGTGCGCCACAGAAATACATATTTTTGTGGCGCATGTGGTGGACGTGCGCCACAGAAAGCATGCGGGTCCCACACCAATCATTGGGCTGGGTGTCAGAGGCCATATTTTTATGGCGCACCCTGACGCGTGCGCCACAGAAAGGGCAACTTCTGTGGCGCACTGCACAGGTGCGCCACAGAAACACCATATTCTGTGGCGCATCCTGCCCAATGCGCCACAGAATATGTTGTTTCTGTGGCGCACCTGTGCCGTGCGCCACAGAATAGCATACAGGTGCGCCACAGAAATATGCGCACTGTGCACATAAAGGTGGCTGCCCCCTCTCTCCCCCCCCCACTCACTTCATTGCAAGTGGATGTTGCTCACTCGCCCCCCCTTCTCTCCACTCTATTTTTACACATTTAGTTCTCCTTTTTAGGTAGGTGAACCTATTTATTCGATGTATAATTGTTGGTGAAGTTTGTTGTTGTTGGGGGGGCCTAATTACCTTGCATCTATACTCCGGTGCCTCCCTCTCCCTCGCTCGTGTCGGTATCGAATCTACTCGGTGAGTATAGTGTTGGAAGTTCATATGTCTTGTGTGGCCATCGATCGATGTGTATGGGTGTTTGTCATGCATGTGCAGGTGGACCGATCGATTGTCGCGCGTGCGGGCGCGGTGGTGTATGGATGTTTGCCGAAATGTTGATTCACTTCCATTTCAGCAAACTTTTGCACCCCATATGTCCTACTTATAGGAGAGGTCATGCCGAATTTTTCCGGCGACTATGCATGCATGTTGTGGTTCTAATTTTCTGCTCTCTATGTGTCTGTGCAGGCAACCATGGTACTAGAAATGAGCTCTGCTCGAATCGCTAGATACAAAAAATACGCGAAGGCGGACATGATTCGGTGCAACAGGCGGCAGATAAGATGCCCGTGTCGATCATGCAAACTCGTGCGCTGGATTGACCCTGATTCCGGACAATTGGAGGAGCACCTTCTCAGACGCGGTTTCTTTGACGACCGCAACCACGTGGCACCGCCGGCAGCAAAAGTTGTGCACGAAGAGGAGGGCGAGCGAGGATATGACGGCGAACAAGATCATCATGAAGAAGGATATGTCGGCGGAGAAGATCGACATGATGATGAAGGCGAGAACACGGAGACCCCGCTAATTTCGGCCTTGCGGGACTCTCATGTTCAGGATCTGCTGCTTAAGGAGACGAGCAACGACATAGCTGCAGCTAGGGAGAAAGCCAAACTGGCGCAAATGGAGATAGACGGGGTGACTCCGTTGTTTCCTGGGTGCCGCCCCGAGGATACGCGGTTGCATGTAACGCTTGCTGCTCTGAAGATGAAGACGCAAAACAAATGGACCGACTCGAGCTTCAACAAGAACTTGAAATTCTGGCACGATCGCCTTCCCGAGGGGAACACATTGCCAAGCACTATCAACGAGGCTAAGAAAGTCGTGTGCCCTCTTGACCTACCTCACGAAAAATTTCACGCCTGCATCAATGATTGTGTAATTTATCGGGGGGAGTACAAGGACACAATCGCATGTCCGAAGTGCGGCCACGGACGATACAAGTGTGGAACCAACAACAAGAAAATTCCTCGAAAAGTGGTATGGTACTTTCCTATCACTCCCCGTCTTCAACGGTACTACGTGGACCCTAAGGAAGCAAAGCTCATGCAATGGCACGCAAAAAGGGAGAAGCCGGAAGAAGATCCGGAGAAGGGCTATATCATGACACATCCTGCAGACGCTGCCCAGTGGGAAGCATTGGACATAGCTTTCCCGAGTTTTGGGGGCGACGCGAGGAACGTCAGGCTGGGTATGAGCACCGATGGACTCAATCCGTTCGGCAACCAGAGTAGCACACATAGCAGCTGGCCCGTATTTGTATGGCCTTACAACCTACCCCCGTGGCTGTGCACCAAGCAAAAGTACATACACTTGAGTATTCTCATCCAGGGGCCAAAACAACCAGGTGTCGACATGCATTTGTATCTCGGGCTGCTGAAAGACGAGTTAGACACGTTGTGGAAGACGCCACCCCGTACGTGGGACGCGTACACTAGAGATTATTTCCATATGAGAGCCGCGTTGCTGACGACGGTCACAGACTATCCTGGTTACGCGTATGTATCTGCCCAGGTCGGCCACGGATTCTGCGGCTGCGTGAAGTGCATGGACGGGACCCCGCATCTCCAGCTACCAAGGGATCCTGGGTCTTCGAAAACCGTGTACCCAGGGGCTCGAAGGTGGCTTCGCCTGGATCACCCATGGAGAAAACGCGGTGAGTTGTTCAATGGTAAAGACGAGCCCGATGGAGCCCCGCGCACGAGGAGCGGCGAAGAAATCGACGAGCTTCTGAAAAATTGGGACGAGTGCCCTTCGCCGGGAAAGAAACGACCCAAGCCAGAGCCGCTGCTGGGTGTATGGAAAGCGAGGTCTGTTTTCCACGACTTGGAGTACTGGCCGGTCCTCCACGCGCCTCATAGCCTTGATGTGATGCACATTACGAAGAACGTTACGGAGAGTCTGCTTGGCACTATTTGCAATTCGGAGAAGTCCAAGGATGGGCCGAAAGCAAGATACGATCTAAAACATTTTGGCATTAGGAAAAATCTACAGGTCCCCGCCGATAGTGATGACGATGAGGATAAGACGGAAGGTCCTCCCCGCAAAAAGGCTAAGAAGAACACCGTGGTGCTTCCCGCTGCCTGCTTCACATTGAGTCCGCCGGAGCTTGAGCAGTTTTTCAGGTGCCTCGTAGAAGTCAAAGTTCCTCACGGATACTCAGGGAGTATAAGAAGATATCTGGACTTAGCGAAGAAGAGGTTCACCGGGATGAAGTCTCACGATTGTCATGTGCTCATGACGCAGATACTTCCTGTTGCGATCCGAGGGATAATGGACGAGCATGTCCGTGATACGTTGTTTGGCCTTTGCAACTTTTTCGACGTTATCACCCGGAAATCGATCGGCGTGAGGCAGCTCAAGATGCTACAGGATGAGATCGTGGTGATACTATGCGAGCTCGAGATTTACTTCCCGCCGGCATTCTGTGATATATGTGTACATCTCCTTCTCCATGTCGTTGATGACATCAGGCATCTCGGCCCGACGTTTCTGCACTACATGATGCCGATGGAAAGGCCGAATGGTGTCCTGAAAGGATACGTTCGCAATAGGGCCCGTCCAGACGCAAGCATGGCCAAAGGATTTCTAACCAACGAGTGCATCTCTTTCTGCGACAATTACCTAAGCACCGAAGACGATCAGGATGTCGGTTTGTCCACCAGGACGCACCGTGGCAGACTCAACGGAGTCGGTCACCGCGAGGGCTGCCGCGACGTCCATGTCGGCATTCAAAAACGACGCGACGACTTTGATAGGGCTCACCGGGTCGCGCTACAACACTTAAAGTTGATCGAGCCTTTCGTGGAAGAGCACAAAAGCTTAATCAATCAGAATTATATTGAAATGGGCGGGCCGAGGAAGATGGGAGACGTAACCAAAGAGCACAACTCCGGCTTCACGCGTTGGTTCAAGCAAAGTCAACTGACTGAAGCACGGAGAAAAATGCCTTCTACGGAAGATGAAAAACTCATATACATCTTATCACAGGGCCCCGGGCAGAACGTAAGGACCTATCAGGGGTACGACATCTCCGGTTACAGATTCTCCACCGAGGACAAGGACATGAGTAGCGAAAATCAAAACTCAGGAGTAACTATGCTATCATATGGCGATGCCGAGACTAATGTGGAAGAAAGATACTTTGGAAAGATCGAGGAGATATGGGAGCTCAACTACTGCGGAGAGACGGTGGTGCCAATGTTCCGTGTGAGATGGGCCAAGAATGTCAAGAAAGAAGGACGGTATTTCACCACAATGGTTATACCCGATGCTAAATCGAAGAACGCATCCGCGAAAAATGAGCCATGGGTACTCGCTAGCCAAGTTGACCAATGCTTCTTCATCACCGACCCGTCAAGGCCTAGCCGTGTTGTCGTGAGGAGGGGCAAGAGGAGCATCATCGGAATGGAAGGAGACGCCAACGAGGAAGACTTCAACAAGAACGGTGATCCGAAGATCGAGGAGGAGTTCGACAAGCACTTCGACATGCCTACTACCGGTAAAGTAAGAAGGAAGACATCCCTACCTACACACGGTTGTCCGTTCACGCGAAGAAATCTCAAGGTGGCCGGTATAAAGTATCCAGTCGCCAACAAAAAGGGAAAGAGACGCTAATTAAGCTAGATCGGAACCAATCGAGACAAATTAAGAAGAATTTTTGTGTGTATATACATGCATGTGTATGTGTGTATATGTGAGACAAGCACTTCTTTCTATATATATATATGTGCATGTGTATGTGAGACAAGCACTTCTTTATATATGTGCATCTATGTATGTGATTTTTTTTTATATATGTGCATGTATGTATGTGTATGTGATTCTTTTTTTCTTTGTAATTAAATAAAATATTAAAAAAATGTGGGGCAACCAGGATTCGAACCCATGCAATTAGACTTAAGTACCTCACAGCTAAACCAACTGGGCTAGTATAGATATCTGTTACATCCCGCGTTTCGTTTATTTTATTCATATACCGACCCAATTCTGTGGCGCACCGTAGGAAGCATGCGCCATAGAAATCTCTAGGACTCAATGACATGTGGCCCCGCCAAGGACATTCTGTGGCGCACTCTTTAGACGATGCGCCATAGAATTCTTACAATTCTGTGGCGCATCCCTCTGTTGGTGCGCCACAAAATTCCTTTCCTTTCAATGACATGTGGACCCGCGCGCTTATCGTCCAACACTTAGCAAAAAATCCATCCCCTTCGTGTTCGTGCTCGTGCTCGCCGCGATCGAAGAACCCGCTCCGCCTTCGTGCTCGTGCCGCCGTGGAGCAGCCATCAAGGAGGAGGAGCCGCGCCGTCGAAGAGGAGCACATCGAGGAGGAGGAGGAGCCGCGCCGTCGAAGAGGACCGCGCGCGCCGGCCGTGACCTAGGAGAGGAGGATCCGCGCCGTCGCCGTCTGCATCGACCGCCGCCGCTCGACAACCTAGGGCAGGTAAGCCCCCTCTTCCTCGACCGCCGCCGTCTGCATCTTCCTCGAAGCCTTCAACCTAGGGCACCTTGCCGCAATCTCTGAGACCTAGGGCAGGTAAGCTGGTGTTTGCAACAGAACATAATCCTTGATCAATGATAGGATAATGTTACTTCCTAATGGACTGTAGATCACCAATTCGGACAAATCATGAGATGTCTGTGCCCATGGACTAGCCTAATCAGTTAAGCTTTGCTACTTACAAGCATAAAGAATACACAAATGGAACTGGAACTCTTCCGAAATCAGTAGCACTTGACACTTTCTGGAATGTGTAGCACGCTGAAGGCCAACTACGGTATACCTGCGAGTCCAGCCGCCAGCAGATTCATTGCCTACCATAGACCAATTAGGAGGTGCTAATTATGGTTTCTTGATTGTGTATCACTCACACAATAGCAGGTTTCCTCCTATCTTTAAGCTGTGAGTATTTAGCTATGAGGAGCTGGGTGGCGATGGAAATAGGCTGGTCTCTGAAATGTGGGGCCAGGAGGTTTTTTGTGTGATTCATACAAATGTCAAGGAAATATATGTGCTTGTAGGTTTTTTGTGCAGGTTATTTCTTTTTGAGATGCCAATGTTTCGCGAGGAAGTTGATTCATTTCCTTCCGAGCGAATTTCTGGCACTCCTAGACATAGGAAAAATAGCATAGGTCATGCCAAAATTTTCTATGAATTTTATACTTAGTAGTTTCATAGGAAAATGATTTTGTGTGTGTATTGGATTAGAATTCCTTTTTCCCATGTCTTTTCAGATTCTCTATATCTGTGTGAACATTGAGCACTAGGCCAACAAAAGTTGTATCGATGGATCAAAAGGGTTGAACAATAATTATTTGTTCATGTGAGGAAACCTAGAAGTGGATTTATAAAATAAATACCAGATATGTAGTGAAGGCATTTTCCATGTAATATTCAGCATCCTTCCTTGACTGATCCAACATGAAATAGCAAAGTCCACTCATCTCCTGCAAATGGTGCAGGCATACATCATGGGAGCGAATATCTAGTATAGAACTATAGATAAATAATGGGTCATCACAATAGTCTTGTTTCACCATTCATTGGAAAGTAATTCAGCAACTCTGCTCACTGTGCGACGAATTTGGAAGCATATCATCTGGTCTATCTTATGAGGCCTAGCCCCTAATCAACTATTTTTACTAAAGAGAACATCTTGATTGACCAAAACTGTTAACCAGGATATATCCATTGAGAGTGCCATTATAGTTGTGCCATTAATTCATACAGAAATATTATAAATGATATATGTATCCAGGCATCAAATTAATAAAAAAAAGCTAAAGCAAGCACCTGAACACCAGCAAAACGCTTCCAAGCTTTGTCAAGCTTATAATCTGTCGAAAGCAATCTGTAATTGGACAAAGCAAGCTCGTAGTCCCGTAACATGAAAGCATAGTCACTGAGAACTCTGATCTGTGACTCTATGGAGGTGAATGTATACCTATTCAGAAAAATAGTGTTACAGCAAATAAACAGGCTTGGATAAATACAGTTCGAAGTGTAAGGATGTCAAAATACTTGCATTGGGCCATTTGCAGCTTCCGGGACATCATCTTTCTTTCTAATTAATCAGAGGGGGCAGGAAAGGTTCACTGAATACTCCAACTGAACTAATTATTCGATTAATACAAGATTGTTTTGCTGGTAGTTAGATGTAACAACTTATGCTAGTTCCAGTTGTGAACAGCTGCATGGTCGAACTGGCTTGGACTGACATCATCTTGACACCGCCGTGGTTGCATCACCACCATCATCAGGGACGACGTGGCCGTTCGCTGCACCACCGGCGTCGACTAACAAGTCTCCTGGCTATAATGACCATCAGCCGCCACATGTCTTTTTGGTTGCTTAATTACTTGTTTAATCCCAGTTGTGTCTCTAATGTGGTGATCAATCAGAGTCATCACATGGAGCTGGATTCTGAGCTCAGACAGGGATTTTATGCTCTTAGGATCATCAGAAAACCTGCATCTGACCTTGAGTGTGTTCATAGACCTGCATTTAAGAATATCCTGGCTATTATCAGAAGGGGACAGTGTAGGACAATACCTTAATTAAGTGATTAGTTTCAGGCACATTTTTTCTTGGTCAATACTGTTCTGCCTCTGGTACTGAGTGTAGGAATCTTGACAGGTTCAAACCAGAAACTGACTGGATCATTGCACACCCGATTAGGTAGCAATCCCTTTCGTGGCCCCTCTCTCACCCAATTAGCAGTAGCCTTAAGCGATTAAGATCACCGACCACGCTACCGATCTCGACATCCTGGTGACCTCGACGTCAAACAAATATTTGTGGCCGTCTCATGTAGACAAATTTCCATGTGGTGTTGATCTCGGTGTCGACACCAGAAGATTGGGTGCCAAGGAAGGGCCAACGACTTGGGGCTTCAGGGTCAACCATTAAGTAATGGATGGAGGGAGGATGCTAAGCTAATGCAGCTTTGTTCACAATTCAAGTTGAGAGAAACAAGGTCTATGGAATCATGGCTAATAGCTGATGTATATAGCCTATAATTATGTTCGCACTGAAATGCCATTGACTCATAAAATTAGGACTTCCCAAGTCTTTATCCCTAACCTCTCCTCTTATCGGAGCTCTAACTAAATCTAGCCCCATCTGCTTAATAAAGATCTAGTTTTACCCCCCAAAAAAACCCCCTCTCCGCTTATAACTTAGTACAGCAGAGTCTATCTGGAGCCGGTTTTAGCATGTTCTAACTCAGATAAGCATAACCATGGGCCCAAATAGAATATTTTCAATGGAGCTTATATGCGGGCCTTAGGCTCTATTTGGGAAAGCTTGGCTTCCTCCAGAAGCTTTCTTTAGTTAGAGGCTTCAATTTCCTCGTACAAAGGGGGCTTAAAATTCCCTGAGGAGCTGAGAAGTGACGCTCGGTTTATGCGGGCCAAAGCTTGATGGGGGCTTAAGCTTCTGATAGTATTTACGACTTAAGATTGAGCAGAACAGCAGCAGCACCCTCAGCTGCCTGATGAAGATAGAGCTCATATTATCTGGGAACAAGTTGGTTTTGGCTTATATATCAAGTTCACATGGAGGGTGGGAATTTGAATCTTATATTCCTATTAGCGGTAATCCGTAGACAAGCGGAAACCCATTGTTAAGTGCTCACGTGGTATACATAGCTTTCAAACTTTCGATAAAGCCTTATATGTGATTTAAATAATGATACCGGCCTACAGGGTATGTTCTAATGTAAGAAAAAAAATGCATCAAAACAACAGAAGTACAGAACATGACTTTAAGCGCTATAATTCACATAAACTTTTGCTTGGTTTGCAGCCCGAGTGGACTTGATTCAACACCACTTAGCTAATATTCAACAAGGAACTCAACAGTTGACATTTTAGACAGAGAGTCCCACGAGATATAATTACTTAAAGAGCCTAAACTACCACAAAATGCATTGAACTAGGTGTGTCTAGTATCAGAGTGGTCTAAATTATCACAATTATGCAAGCCCACATTACTAACCCAAGTTCACAAGATGGTTTTACCACAAAATGATTTTGTGTGTGTATTATCCAAGCACGTCTATATTGAATAATTTGAAATCCAACTCAAAAACTCAAATTTGAATGTTATTACAGAAACATGTCTGGCTCTTCCAAGCACGTGTCCGTGCCCGAAGCCGGTGCCGAGGAAGAGGGCTGGGAGGCCCACACTGCAACCAGAAGTGAGTAAGAGGACGTTGATTGGGGGTCCTTGGAGGAAGAGGACCAGGATAAGAGCACCGATGGTGGTGGCACTGACCGCACGGCGGCTGGTGGTAGCGGCGACGCCGCCCCGACGACCGATAAGAAGAATAAGAAGCCCCGGGCCCCAAGGAAGGATCGTAGGCCGCAAGTGGTCGCGAACGTCACCGATACAATCACCGAGGTCTCGCCGAGTGGCCTACCATTGGCGCCTCGATCTGTTACCTCAGGGTACGGCATGCAGCTAGGGTGCATCGTGCGGGAAAGCATGTCGATCAACACGACTGACCTTAGACACGACGACAACAAGGCTTTGGTCGAAATCCTTCTGAAGAAGCTTCACCAGCGATACACGTTCCCGGAGCCGTTCAACAAAATGGTGGACTCTTTAGCCATCACGAAGATGAGCACCGCGTTGAGCAGTTGGAAATCCCGGGTGAAGAAGAAGATTGAAAAAGGTAAAAGCTGGGAGGAGATCAGTCGAAAAGACCCGACGCTTCAGAAAGAAGATTTCGAGATATTTAAGGAGTACTTGAACACCGAGGAGTGTAAAAAATGGACAAAATGGGGGCAGGATATGCGGGACCAAAACATAGGGCACCAACATCTCAGAAGCGGTGGTTACCAAGGAAAACAGCCTATTTGGGAGAAGGAGGACCGCGAGATGGAACGTCTCGGAAAAGATAACCCCTGGCACAAAATCACGGATATACAAGTTAGGAACTTTGTCCGATCCCGGTACTTCTTAGACTGGAAGACGGGGGAATTCGTGACGAAAGACGAGGACGTGAAGGAATTTGAGAAACATTTGGTAAGGATACATATATCTCAAGTACATGTATATTGCATTGATCTAATAATTAGATAATGGGCTCACCTTAATTTCCTTTTGTCCGAAGGAGAGGGAGTTGCGGAAATCTGACTCGTCCGAAGGGTCGACGAGTCGGTGGGACACGCCTTTCAACAGAGCGACGAACGCATACAAGCAAAGGCCGTTGGATGCCCCCCCGACGTCAGCTGGCCGCATCTCCGGCTTTGGGCTAAACATGAAGGTAGCCGAGTACTACTCATCAGATGCCAAGTCAAAAAAGAAGAGGAAGACGACATCGACTAAGGATGATGAGGAGGTCGCGGAGCTGAAGAAGAAGATGGCGGCTCTAGAGAAGAAACTGGAGAGCAGAGAGGTGGACCCCGACAGGCTCAACCGATTAGTGGATGAGAGGCTCAAGGAAGTCATCCCCGCTGGGCTGATGGAGGGGCTAGCTTCCTGGAATGCGGGGGGTCAAATTGGACCGATCCATCTGCCCAGCTTCATCGGCAGCAACTCAAGCATGAACCAGCAAGTGCCGCCGCAACAGCTGACCCCCCAGACGCCGGCGCCACTCCTTCTGGTCACATCGCCGCCCCCTTCGGCAGCAATGCCGAAGAATGATGGGCCGGCCGCCGGCACCGTCGCCCTTGTCTCGACACCCGCCGAGCTAGACGCCATCACCAAGGTAACTAATTAGTTAATCGTGATCTAACTACGCATTCTCAAGATGACTGTCATCTCATGATGCCTGGTATGTTGCACAACAGGACGAACCTTGCGTACTCCTGCATCGTGTGGTGCCGGGCGGAGAGTTGGTGGATGTTGCTACCGGCACTATTATACAACCCATGCAACGCACTATGCACCACTCTCGAATGGACCAGAACGTGATGAAGGTGAAGTTGGCCAATGTAGTGCCGGAGTATCGCGACGTCCTCCCCCCCTTTCAACCTCCAGGCTGCGACGAGGAGGACAACTTGGTACTTGGAGAGTGCACGACTTGGGTGATGCAATGGCCGAAGAGCCAGATTCGTCTTGGGGGGGGTCTTGTGATCAAGCGCAACACCGGCGCCACATCCCCTATGGCCCCGCAGAATAAGATCGTCCGGCCCACGAAGCAAAGAGCCCTCCAGACTGCACCCAAGGCCGCCGCCCCTCAGAAGGAAACATTACTCGTCGCCACCACCACCACCCAGAAGGAACCGGCGGTTGTTGCCACCACCACCCAGAAGGAACCGGCGGTTGTTGCCACCACAACAAGGCACAAAGTGTTGTTGGGAAATATGCCGCAACGACCTCCCAAAAGATCATCAAAAGCAGTTGTGCCTCAACCGCCGGCATCACAGCCGCCGGCATCACAGCCGCCGGCACCACCAAAGGACGTGGACAACCAGTTTGCTGGAGCCACCGGTGTCGAAGACTATCATTACGATGACAATGTCGACATCAATGCCTACCTCAACACGGGCTACAGCCAAGATAGGTACATGCCTGATATGAATCGTGACGACGAAGCCTTCCGCAGTCACGACGATCAACCTAGACGTACTGAAGTCACGCAGCGTCTGACCTACCCGGAGGGTACAGTATTCAGCCCTGGCACACTTCATAAGACAATCGAAGGGTCGTCCCGAGCACCCGCACCCCCAGCTCCCTCACCCCCAGCTCCCGCAGCAGATCAAGCCACCGCCAGCAAGAAGATTAGGAAGAGACCTGCTAAAAAGGTCCAGCATACTAAGATCTTGGCCGACGCCGTGATACGACCCCCTAAGGATGGCTTGACCCGCTTGCATGAAGCTGGGAAACCGATACTGGGTCCGGACGAGATACATGGGGCAACTGGACCAATGCTCACATTGCAGAACATTATCGTGATGCTAGAGGGTCTCCTTCTTCAAGACAAGTGTCCAAATTACCCTGTGTTCACGGTCAAGGTGCCAGAGGGCCCGGACTTCGTCAACGAAGACCCCGCGGGACTGTTCTTCATAGCGTATGAGGATATCTTCAGTCTGTTTCACTCGAGACGGCTGGACTATAACTTGGTCCGCCTATACGCGCTAAATGCTCAGCTGCAGATCCAGCGAGAGTTACCCCCTCACGTTATGGTAGCGGATCCCTACTACATGCGTGATAGCCAGCTGGAGGAAGGATCAAGTACACGGACCAAGGCAGTGAAGTACCTCGAGAGCTTCATGTTGAGAAACGGTCAGAACAAGACGGAGATTCTTTTGCCTGTCTTCCCCGAGTAAGTCTCGCGATCGTCTTAGCTAATGTTTTTTTTCTAGGTTTCATCCATTGCTTATCCTCGATTCAATTGCATGTGTTGAGCAGGGACACATACTGCACACTCATCGTGCTTTGCCCACAATATTCACTTGCCCAATACTTCGACTCGTTGAATGTGACGAAGAGGAAAGACTACACCAGAATAAGGGGTGTTCTCGATGAGGCTATCAATGGCTACGCCCAAAATGGAGGCACATTCGAAAAGAAACAAGAATGTATCAGGCCGGCTACTGGCAAATACGGGTTCAGGCACGTGACCGATTTCCCCTGCATCAAGCAGCCGGCTTGGAGCACGAAAGAGGCCTTCTATGCCCTCCATCACCTCAAAGGGATTGTCCGCGATGCAAACAATTTGAATCATTCTTCTGGACTCCGAGACTGGTCCAACAAAATGGCGGGGGAAATCTCACAGGAAGATCTTATACAAGATTTTCATCGCATCAAAGTCAAGTTGTCGGAGATAATCATTGAAGATGTCAACAAAAAGGGAGGGCCCTTGCACCAACCCATAGGGTTATGCCAGAGGGATATCCAGGAACGCCTAGAGCGGCAGGCTGATCGTAGGTCGTGGATGACGAAGGAGCTATATAAGCCGTTTCCGGCGCCGCTCCAGTTGAGGTATCGTTGATCGAGGTGTGCGTAGCTAGCTACTATTAGTTTATTTAACAAAATTTGCTTAACTTATATAAGCCTAGCTACTATATTAGTTTAGCTCTAAACTTAGGCATAGCT
The DNA here is from genome assembly GCA_028641055.1 of Alopecurus myosuroides. Classification (NCBI taxonomy): domain Eukaryota; kingdom Viridiplantae; phylum Streptophyta; class Magnoliopsida; order Poales; family Poaceae; genus Alopecurus; species Alopecurus myosuroides. Next base: position 75,292,880 of record CM054062.1, read on the forward strand.
AGCTACTATTAGTTTGCTCTAAACTTAGGCCTAGCTAGCTACTATTAGTTAGCTCTAAACTCCTAGCTAGGTACTATTAGTTTGCTCTAAATTAACTTAGGCCTAGCTAGCTTTATGTTTGTATATCTTTGATGTTTATTTTTTGTTTCCTTAGTTGTTTTTTGCATTATACTTACTAATATGCTTTGTGTCTATCTATATAGATGACGTACTACGTGGTGTTCGAGGGTCGGGTTCCAGGAGTCTATGACGAGTGGAAGGACTGCAAAGCACAGGTCGACAAGTTCAGCGGCAACTGCTATAAAGGATACAAGACTAGACACGAGGCGGTTGCGAAGTGGAGGGACCACCAGTCGAAACAGATGAACAAGATGAACAAGATGAACAAGATGGAGGCCTCCTACAAGCTACCGTTCTTGCTCACCATCGTCGCCGTGCTTGTAGTCTATTTCATCTTAGCTTAGGCATTTGTAACTTGACAACTCGAGTAACTATGTGGTGACAATTATTGTTCGATGATGTGTTTGACAACTCGAGTAACTATGTGATCTCACTTTTGAGACAAATTCGATACTTTGCACTATGTATCACTATTGTGATTAAGTAACTTTGTAAAATATCAGTAATATGTTATATGTTGTCAAATATCACTGCTGTGAATAATTCCTGTATAATTCCTGTATAATTCCTGTATATTCAAACTGTATACAGCAGAAACAATTTAAATTTCGAAATATTGCAGATGTTTCTGTGACGCACCATTGGAGAATTCTGTGGTGCACCCAATTCTGTGGCGCACCATTAAGGGATGCGCCACAGAATCGACCATTTCTGTGGCGCACGGGCTAGGTGCGCCACAGAATCCATTATTTCTGTGGCGCACGGGTTTGGTGCGCCACAGAAATTATTTTTGTGGCGTGTGTTCTGTGGCGCACCCCTGTGGCCCCAGGGTGCGCCACAGAATAGGATTTTGGTGCGCCACAGAAGAGGGTTTCCCTACTAGTGCAGGGCTTCCTGAGAGAACTGTCGAACGTGCTTGTGCACGGCCGATGGCCGCAGGCGAGTGTCGCCTGCGGAGGAGACTACAAAGACCGAGTCGGGGTCGTATGGCACTCGCCGATGGGCATCGTGTCACATCCACGGAACAACACGGGGGAGCGGGAGCGGCGAGGTCCGCTGCTGGAGAGGCTGGAACCGAGGCCTCCAAGGGATGCCCGCTTCCAGGACCCAGCCTTGTGGCCGGCGCGATTGGTGCGAGAGCCGACCATGGAAGCGAGTATGCGAAGAAATTCCTTAGCCACTATAACATCCCAATGTTTGGGAAGTTATAAGGAGCAAAATATAATATCTGCATTTGCAAAGAATGCATCTAAAAATACGGGAAAAATTTGGCGTGAAAGTTTAAACGAAGCAAAGTGACCAATGTTTCTCTCGATATGATGAAGGAGGTCTAGATCATCTGGTCATGAGTACATTCGGAGTGATCTTTATAACAAGTATCTTAAGAAACCAAATTATTTGATAAAACAAACCAGAACTGGTTATGACAAACACTAACTCTCAACAACTTTAACCTCAAGCCTACTAATGACTTGGGAGAATTCAACTAGGTGCATAGAGTTCAAAGAGGGGTGAGAATCCAAACTACATACTTGATGATCTTGCTTCCACATGATAGTAATGCATGATGGAATAATCTCATCAACAAATATTTTATGTTCTTTAAAACACAAACTCTTTAAGTTATCAAATCAATCATATAACACATTTATAAATCAACTCACAACTATTAAGTAAACCTCTACAAGTGAATGACCATGGTTCAACAGAATACAACTGATACAAATAAGCCTTAAATCGAAACCCCGCAAGTGGGAAATGACATAATTACTATTATTAACATATTTATAAAATATGTACATATCTCAAAATAATAAAGAGAAGAATATAAAGTAACAACGTGACACTCTGAGAAACCAACTAACAACTCTTCCTTAAATCATTGAACCCAATAACCTTCATATTCTCATTGTCACATTCATCTTATACAAGTGAGCACATGAGAGCTCAACACATAAAGGAACCATTTGATCAACTTACTACATTAATTCATCATTCCATAAGCACTCCACACTTCTATTCAAATTCAACATTCCACAACTAAAGTATCTGGGGATACAACTAATGAATAACAAAAAGTTATGACCTCTGTTAGAGGAATTGAGCTAAAAGTTGGGTAAAACTAATCATATATGAAACAAGTACCTATTTTATGGGAAATAAAATAATAAGTATATGGAAGGAGTATAAAAGCTTAACTAACCCTTAACCTATATTTGGTTACTTTGTCTAGACTATCTTATTATCTTGTTTCCCAATCTTCTCGAAGTCATTCTGCAAGAGAAGCAACCCACAAGAAAGGAGGAACTTCGAGAAGAAGACCTGCAGAAGGATTCTTTAGAGTGTTCTAGAAGTGCGATTCCAATCCATCATAAGAGTATTTGAAAACTCTTATATCTTGATCTGATCTTATTAATTCCTCCTAAAATAGTGTGATATTCTAATGTTAGTGTTATATAGAAGTAGTTTGGCAACAAGTTTCTAGACCTTGTTAACAGATCACTTTTGTATACTCAAACAATTGAGTGTCACCTACAAACAAATATATGAATCTTATAACCTAGTGCATCCCAACCATTTGTATATGAATAGTAATTTGGAGTCAAAAGTCTGGCCAACTTGTTAACAAATTCTTCTTATATGCATAGGGAAAATTGATGTCATAAAATATACCTACATTCTTTATAATCATCTAAGAAAAATCTTTGCTGGGAGCAATTGGTTGTCTTCACCACAAGGGTGAGACAAGTTAGGTTGGAATCCAAGAGATGAACCTACTTGGAAAGGACAAAGATGATAACATCATACAAGTGGCAACTAGAGACAAGTACATCAGGCAACATAAGGGAGCAAGGAGCAACACTGACTCAGTTAGGCCTTATGGCAAAATCAATCATCGAGTGTATCATTAGGAAACATTAAAATCTAGAAAGCTTGTCAGAGATGAGGAACACATAATAATATGTTTAATGGAATCAAGTATAAAGTAAGAAATAATAACAAGTCATTGCAACCAAATGTCTTGTGATATGTTGAGGTACATGGAAACAATCTTAACTACTTTGTTTTCCAGATCCTTCTCATACATAAGACAAATAGATAGTAATAAAAATTCATCTATACATAACCATGCAAATGATTACATGTTTCTAGAAATCAACATGGGATAAGAGCTATGTTTGGAACCTGGGTGGAAACAAACAAATAAGATTCTATTGAGATTAAGTATTAATAAAAACCAAACCCACTCATGTTTTCCACTTGATCAAGTATTTAAAATAGCAACTGAGGCTTACACACATTTAATAAAATGTCAACCAAAATTAATAAGAGTTTCAACTATGAAAATAACAAAGCCACAATAAAAGAAAGCAAGTCCATGTTCTAACCAAAATCATTTCGTGTGACCTGGAATAGAATTCCCTAGTTGGTGATTTTGTCTACAATTCATAAAAAGCTTTACTAAGAAACTTTACCAATTATTTCGTAAATGTCTTGTATATAAATTATGGAATTAAAACACACCACTTTGGTAACCACATGTTTGTTATGTGTGCTCATGTTAATCATGCCTAAAATAATTCTAAATCCATTTGAAACCTTAAATCTGGAGAAAATAACAAAAAGCCACTTAATTGAAGACCCTAAGTTAAAATTCAAACCTTCTTCAATTTTACCAAAACAAAACAGGGTGAGGTTGTATTTTTTATAAGGATTTCAAATATGAATTTTAATAATTTTTTAGTTTACAAAAAGGCCCAGAAAACAAGATTTTCTTGTCTGTTTCTTTAAGGAGAAGAACATAGTTGTAAATAACAAGAACTTCAGAGGGTTATCGAAATTCGCCAAATCATTTCACCTTTCTTCTTCCTCTGACTGAAGGGAGAGGTGAGCATCCCCGTGGCACTACCGCTACTGCCACCTCCTGTTGGCCGCTCTTCCGCGTGGATAAGAGCCGTAAGAGGATGTGTTTCTTCTCTCTACTTCCTCTCTTCCACTCCAACTCTCTATCTCTCTGCAAGAAACCAGAAACCCGAAACCATAGAAGTACCGCCGCCACTCCATGTCGTCGACTCTGGCCATGCCAGAGCAAATTGAAACCAGCAATATCTCCGATGTGCTCCTCTATGCCTCCACGATGAGTTACGCCAGCTGGGAGGGCTTAATTCGCGCGTGCTCTGTATCTCTTCTCTGCGGCTGGTCAAACTCGTCGACATCAATTCACCGCCGATGAGCCGCGCCTGGCCTCCCCGACCTCATCATCGAGTTGCCGGTGAGTTTCCGTAAAACATGGTGCGTTTGGGTCTACACATCCCCCTACCTGACGCACCAAATGTCGGGGAGTGGTCTGTCGGGGATAGGGACAACTCTAGAGGTTCGAACACTGGGGGCTAACCACGTTCGCAACGTAGCTCGAGAGTCCTCGAGATGAAAGCTTAGAACAGTCGTCAATGGTGACATGGAGAGTTTACCCAGGTTCAGGCCACCATTGTGGTGTAAAACCCTACTTCTGCTTGTTTGTGGATTGCACTGCGATGGTTACAGTACAAGATGTGAGCTTGTGCTCCTTCAGACTACTATGGCTTCTAATGAGTTGCCCCCCTCGTTCATGGAAGCCAAGGGGCCTCCCTTATGTTGGCGTTTGGGCCTCCTTCCCGGTCATTCTTGGCAGGAAAGAGCTACCACAAAGTGCCAAAGTAGAGACTAGCAGACCTTTGTGCCTCCAGCTAGTCTTGGTCGTGGAGGATAGCGCCACCGTCCATGGCAGGGTCGTGGGGGCTCCGGGTGACGTTCCTTCCGTCTTCTAGCGCCAGATTGGTCTTCTTGCACCAAAGGGGAAAACCTTGCACTACCAAATTTCGTGTGATCCGGAACGTTTTGAGCGGAATTTTTTTATAACGTCGCGTGTTTCCGTCGCGGATGGCTGAAAAGTGAGTTTGCTCTCGACATATTGGTTTGGTCCGTCGCAGACTGGTTTTGCCCGACTTTTTGCTACTTTTACATCACGGATTTTTGTCTCCGGCCCAATAGCCCACTAAGAGCCCAGTTGACTTCGACGGAACCGGCTTCGTCACGTAGAACATCGCGAATTTTCATGGGACCCACACATCCTGCCATGTTTGACTGCTTTGACCGGCAACGACCGCGCTCTCTCGCGGTTGTTCCAAACGTTTTTTTGCATGGGCCCAGCTGTCAGTCCAGTCTGACCTTTTTGTTGGATAATATGCCATTTCCTCCAAATATAAGATTTCACATAATCTTCCAAATCATCACAAAAATAACAATCCTATTTTCTGAAACAAATCACAAGTCACCACAATCAATGATTAACAGTCGTACTTAGAAAAGAGACAACAAGGAGATTTATAATAACTAGAATTAACACCAGTTCACGCCAGCATCACAAAGGTTACCCGCCATCATCACAAGAGGCTCACATTATAAACTAAATAGTTTCATGTCATCGACAGGGTTCACATCACAACAGGTGCACCTCAGCATCTAAACAGGTGCACATCATAAACTAAATAGTTTCTCATCGATACGGTTCACGTCACTTTTTCCTACTAATCCATCCATTCCAAAGGCACATCCACAGGTTCCACATCACTTTTCCTAGTCACCAATCCATTTCAAAGGCACATCCATAGGTTCCACTTCACTTTTCCTAGTCATCAATCCATACTAAAGGCACATGCACAGGTTCCACGTCACTTTTCCTATTGATCCATCCATTCTGAAGCCACAACCATAGGTTCGTAAGCACTACAAAAAAAGGCATCATACATGTTTAGCACATCATCAACTATAAGGCCAACCATCAGCACAGTCTAATCATCAGCACATGCACCAAAACAGATAAAAGTGTAATAGTGAGCCTCATTGTCAACCATGGTACATACAAATGCCACGCAATAATTCTGACAGATTTACCTACTATAGTAAAATGAGGCACAGCTGAACTTGTCCTGCATGCTATTTGCTATAGTAGCCAAACTGCTAGACACATTGCTGCATATTAATCATTGGCAGAGACAGTTCAATCATTGGTACACGTATAAAGCACAAATGTTTAGCAATGGAAAGCAAGAAAAGTAGCCTCATACTAATAAGCACAAAACAAAATTAATGAGATCATCTAACATTTACCAAGGAAGATGCAGAACCAATGTGGCTGTACACAACACTAGGTAAATGCTTGATGATCTCATCAAGATCGAGTGCACACTTTAATCATTGGCACATGTATCAAGCACAGATGTTTAGCAACGGAAAACAAGAAAAGTAGCCTCATACTAATAAGCACAAAACAAAATTAATGAGATCATAGAACATTTTACCAATGAAGATGCAGAACCAATGTGGTTGTACACAACACTAGGTAAAATGCTCGATGATCTCAACAAGATCGAGTGCACAGTTTAATCATTGGCACACGTATAAAGCACATATGTTTAGCAATGGAAAACAAGAAAAGTAGCCTCATACTAATAAGCACAAAACAAAATTAATGAGACCGTGAAACATTTTACCAAGGAAGATGCAGAACCAATGTGGTTGTACACAACACTAGGTAAAATGCTCGATGATCTCAACAAGATCGAGTGCACAGTTTAATCATTGGCACATGTATCAAGCACAAATGTTTAGCAATGGAAAACAAGAAAAGTAGCCTCATACTAATAAGCACAAAACAAAATTAATGAGATCATCGAACATTTTACCAAGGAAGATGCAGAACCAATGTGGTTGTACACAACACTAGGTAAAATGCTCGATGATCTCATCAAGATCGAGTGCATAGTTTAATCATTGGCACACGTATCAAGCACATATGTTTAGCAATGGAAAACAAGAAAAGTAGCCTCATACTAATAAGCACAAAAAAAATTAATGAGATCATCGAACACTTGCCAAGGAAGATGCAGAACCAATGTGGTTGTACACAACACTAGGTAAATGCTCGATGATCTCATCAAGATCGAGTGCACAGTTTAATCATTGACACATGTATCAAGAAAAGATGTTTAGCAATGGAAAACGAGAAAAGTAGCCTCATACTAATAAGCACAAAACAAAATTAATGAGATCATCGAACACTTGCCAAGGAAGATGCAGAACCAATGTGGTTGTACACAACACTAGGTAAATGCTCGATGATCTCATCAAGATCGAGTGCACAGTTTAATCATTGGCACATGTATCAAGCACAGATGTTTAGCAATGGGAAACAAGAAAAGTAGCCTCATACTAAAATGCACAAAACAAAATCAACGATATTATCGAACACTTACCAAGGAAGATGCAGAACCAATGTGGTTGTACACAACACTAGGTAAATGCTAATAATCTCATCAAGATCGAGTGCACAGTTTAATCATTGGCACATGTATCAAACACAGATAGATAAAACAATAACAGTGAGCCTCATTGGGAAGCATAGCAGGTCGAAATCATCTAATTAAAGAGCAAACTTATTTACCCCAGTTGAGGCAAACAACAGAAGAAATAAAGCCATCTCTTCCGTTGTAGAAGGTGAATACACACATAGCACCCTCCTTGATTCCAGCTAAATTGACGACCTTTGACCAGTTGGTTGTCATCTCGGCACCGTATGTCTTGCCCTTGATGAACATAACATCTTGAGCATTGGAATTGTTGGTGCATATGACAGGAAGTCGATCCATTGGTGTAAACCCGTTGAGGTAGGCCTGGCTGAACTTAATTGAGAAGTACTGGACAAGAAGTATATAGTTAGCTGTTAACTAAGATTAATGTGCATAGGAAGAGTAAAAGAATAAGATGTTTACCATTTTGGCCTTCCCAGGGAAGACATTAGACTTTGTCATCCTACAAACGTAGTGCGGCATAGATGGCTGTGGTCCAGTAACTTGGCTTCGGAGATGCGCGACTTGGTCTTCAGTCATTTCCACCTCGTTTGCAAAAAAACAGTGCTCGTCGTAGTCTTGAGTCCCTTGGATTTTGGGACCTATAATGCAGGAAATAAATTAATCCTGGCTAATCTATAGGTGCATAAGAGTGTAATAAAACATTTTGTTGGACCTGTCACCTCTACGAGTGACCTTTCGTTCACTGACTAGATCCTCCCGAGTTATACTTTTACCAACTCTATCAACCAGAATGCCACGGGACTCCAGAAAGAGACGATACTCTGGATCTATTTCAACTGGCGCCTCCATCCTATTACGAGTTTCATAAGGAGACATAGTGCAGAAGCTACAGCCTCGACTAGAGTGCTACAGCCAAATATGAAAAGAAGAAAAATCAAACAAGTAGCTACGAAGGCGAAAGGAGATACTAATTTATATGCTAGTATTTACCTTGGTTGTCTGAAGAACAGGGGACCTTGCGATCACCGAGGCCTTGTTCATGTGGATCTCAATCTAGGTGGGGGAAGCGATCTTCGAGATACCTGTGACGGTAGCGTGAGCTAAATCCATGGCTGGTGGTGACCTAAAACACATCAACGACGGTGGCCACCGGCATCTAATCTACATCCGCAGGCATCTAACCTAGATCCGCCGCCATCTAACCTAGATCAAATTTTTTGGTTGAGGATGGGGAAGGGAGGCAACCAGCACTTACCAGTCATTGGCTGAGGACGCCGGTGAGGACGGGGAAGCTAGGGAGGACACCGCCGTGATAGCCGCCGCCCAGTGGGCGAAGTGGAGGCACTGGGTTTTTTGAGGGGGGGGGGGCAGAGTGATCCCTTTCAGTGGGGAAGTAGCCGAGTGGGCGAGAGAGCGCGGCGGCCTGTGACGCTGACGAGTGGGACCCCATGTGAGGTTGTTTCGGTGAAGATTTAGCGCATGTGCGGCTGTGACGCTGACGAGTGGGACCCCGTGTGAGACTGTTTCGTTTTTTAGCGCGCGCTGCTGTTAGCGGTCGTAATTTAGGCGCGCAGATGTTAGGTTTGGATGTGAATTTTTTAAAATTGAGGGTCTATGTGTTAATTAGGGTACAACGGGCTATAGCTGCCAATTGTGGCATGTTGTCCCATAAATTGAAGGTTTTTCAAATGTAAATCTGTGCTAATGCGAAAAAGGTTGCATACTTACCATTAGTTCTTTATTTTGTACTAATTAAATGAACAATTAAAAACCATTGATCCATCCGATCAACGAGTTTTCGACAAGGATTGGATTATTGGGCATGATCAAGTACTAAATGGACATGACAGCATTACTGGCTCCTCCAAGGATTTCTGTCCTGGTGATTGGGGTTCAGATGAGGATGCGCCAGCCCTAAGCGGATATTGCGCGCGAGCTACTTCTTTAGGAACACACCGTAGGCAGCGTGCTTGGCCCTAACAGCGGGCCCGCGGTTTTCCGAGCCACGTCCAATGCCGCTGGCATGCTGTATCATGCTGACGATGCTCGTGTCAATGTTCCTGCAGCAGAAGGGGCAGAACAGCATGCCGACGCGACGACGGTACCTAATCTTCCTATTCTGCAGCTTCCTAAGAACATGTCTGCTCTTAGCATCGTGGGACTCCTTGTCAGATGATACACCGTCATTGGAATGCTTCAAATTAGAAATGAAACAAAAGTTAGCACCACACTCTAATTCTAGGTCATTATTAAAATGCACGTACTAACACTAGTTTAAATCAAATAACCATGCCATTGATAAACTAATGACATCAATCTTTGCTTAAATAGCATACAAAAATTTAAACATAACATAAATGGTACCACATATATGCAGTTAGTTAATGGTCTTAATATGTAATAACAAGCCTAGAATTTATGCCCACATTTGAATGGGACAATAGAACTTGCAGATAGACAAAATGCCATCAAATCATGTATAGCTAATTCCTAACTTGCATATACCAATCGCTCTATTCTACAAGCTCTAGAATCCAGGACCTAAAATCATTAGCGGACCCGGGAATAGATTCAAGCCCGGGCAAACAGTCAGTTACAAGGCTTAATGTGTATTTTTTCTATGAAATATACTTCAACTACGTTGTTCCGACCGCTAGTTAATAGGGGACGCTGGGTTTGCAGTTGCATATGTAGAATCCTTGTCTACAGATCCAATTTGCTTGCATGTCTCTACAAACCATTGAATCTTCAATACTAAACTAGGGTTAGATATATCTGTTTAGGGAAGCACCTCAGACTCCTTGTCGTGGTGGTGTCACGGCAGATGCCATGGGATGGCTAAAGATGTGGGGACGAAGGACGCTGGAGGCGCTCGGGGAGGGATCACGTGACGAGTAGACGCGTGAAGGATGAAACAAGCACTGCAAACAACACGATCTACCCAGGTTCAGGGCCCTCGTGAGGAGGTAAAACCCCTACTCCTGCCTTTCTCTATGTATTCTGATGTCCCACCGAGTAGCCACAGTACAATGGTTCTTGCTACCGAGTAGCCACTCTTCTCTCTACGGGTAGAACTAGGTCAAGAATCCGCAAGATCACCGCATCGTCCCTCGCGCAGGAGGGGGCAGGGCACCTTATATACTTGGTGCCCAGCCGGATACAGCCAAATACAAACAAGTGTCGACATTGTGTGCACACCGTCCTTCTTCCGAGTTCCCGCTGACAGCTTTGGCTTCTAAGCTTGTCCTGATGCGGAAAGTCGTTGGGCAAAACCAAGTAACCAGTCTGTTATCACTGTGCGAACACATAGTAGGTCCCCCCTATCCTGCGACGCCGTGCTGACACACTGTCGCTGTCAGGCACGCCGTCCCCAGATGAACAGTGCTGTGAACAGTGCCAAGTACGGACCCGGGATACGCGGGATTCGGTGTCAGAACGGCTCCTTTGACTTCTGGCCCGAGTAGGTTCCCGCCATTTCTACTCGGTCCAGCTCTTCTGTTCGGAGGAGCACAACTCTCTTGATTCATTCTTCTGGCTGTCTAGGTGTGAGACCGGGTAGCAGTCGACCGGGTAGCGAGTACCAGGTAGCCGGCTACTCGGCCAAACACCCCTTCCGATCTTGCCTTTAGCACTTGCCTTTACCCTACTCGGGGGTAACCCCCCGACAGCAGTCCCCGAAGCTGGTAGAGCCCTGCGAACTCGTTCACTGGGCCCTGCCAGCTTAAAAACCAACCTTGACAGTCTTGCCCTTGAGCTTTGAGATACCGAGTGAAAACCTCCGAGTAGCCCTTTGTCGTGGGATGATCACGGCAGATGTTACGAGAGGTAACTGATCTTGGGGCAAGTCGACACAGGTATTTGGGAGAGGGTTTAGCTCGAGAGAAGACATGATAATAAGCGATCTAGGAATCAGCACTCAACTCGCCGAGTCTCGAATATAGCTCTCGATTTATACTGGATACTCGATAACAGGTAATACGATTATGTCGTGAATCTCTGTGAAACCAAGCCTAGGGGCCGGTTTATAAAGTACCGTACCCCCCCTGGCTTGCCCTCCAAGGCGCAGCTTGAGTCCTATCCGAACTCTGCTTACAAACCCTAGCTTTCCTTACCGCAACCCACAATCCGGGTTACGAGGCCTACAAACTTTGGGCCTTCCAGAAGTTTCTTTATCCTTAGCCGGATCCCGCGCGGCGTCCTTTGGGCCGGGTTACACCTTGGAGTTGGCCTACCGGGTTAATATCCCCTCATCAGTAGTCCCCAGGATAGCTTGGGCTTCCTGGATTCTTCCGTGAAGCGCTAGCTATTCCCTGCAAAAATATCAAACGCTCAAGCGTATGGAGGCCGGGTTACAATACTTCGATAAATGGCTGGGTCCAACTCCATGGTGACCATGCAATAACCCGGCTCTCCTCCGAATGCTTCTCCTAATTTTCCAGGTCTAAGTCTTAATAAAAACTCCACGACTCTGCACTTTTCTCGATAGCTAATCCTGATACCACGGAAAGTATCCCTTTCTCTTTTCTGCCAGGATCTCTTGCTCAACACTCGATGCACCTCCCGTAAACTTTGAATAGGTAGCCGTTACCCCGCAATTTCCGGGTCCCGCCCGTTGGACTTAGTTTTTCCACCCGAACCATTATACATAGGTCCTTAGGGGTAACCCTAACCCCAACGTCTCACTTTTCCTCATTCCTCTTCCTCCGTATCCAAACCCGCAGAGCGCCATTACGGGAACTCCGCGCGCATCACCGGAGCCCATTTGTCGCCGGCTACGCTCCGCCACAGCGCGCTCAGCCCCGCCGCCGAGATCCGCCGCCAAACACCCGACCTGCCCGCCAAGAGTTGCGAAGGGGCACCAGGCCTGCGCTATTTGCCTCCGCAAGGCTTCATTTCAACCTCCTCCAGTAAGTCTCCGGCACTCATTAATCTGCCCTTGCAATTTCTTGGTTTTGCCTCAAATTGGATCTAAATCGACCCGCCGGCGATTTCTCGGGGCACACCGAATTAGGTTGCTAGCATTCATCCTAACCCATCCATTAGGTAAGAGATAGACTTCAGCTCACTCCTCTACTACCAGTAATCATTAATTTCGCCGTAAATCTAGAAATGGAATTCCCAATCTGGGCTCGAGCCGCCTAAAATTTCCGCCCTTGCTCCTGTCACCCGGAAAATCCCCCCTTTCCAGTTCATTTACTCGCGATAGATGCACGGACAACCATCTATTTCTCCTAAACACTTATCCATACATTAACCTCCATAATTTTTTATAGGAACGCACGATACCCGGATAATTTGTACCGTGCTCCGCAAAACAATACCCGGATGACATTTAACTTTCAAGTTGCCTCAATACCTCTTATCAATACTCGGCCAACTGACAGTTTCCGAGTCTCGTTTCTCATGTTTTTCTACCTGATGTTTTACAGGTTAACCCCATGGCACCCAAGAAGAAAGGAAAGCAGTCAGTCAAAGCCAAGACCACAAACTCCATATCCGCCAACTGGGCGCGATCTTCGGTCACCAAGGCCAAATTAGAAGAATTGGTCGAGCTAGGGGTTCTCCCCCCTCAAGAAATTATCCACTGGAGGGTGCCGGGTAACGAAACTCGGCCTACTCCGGCAGAAAACGAGGTAATATGCTTTGTTGAACATGTGACCCGGGGCTTCCGGCCTCCGGGTCATCCTTTCTTTCGCGACGTTTTAAGCCATTATGGCCTTCGCATTTTCGACATAGGACCCAACTCCGTTTTAAACATCACTCATTTTATCGTTCTTTCCGAGTCTTACTTGTGCACTCCGCCAAGTCTGGCCCTCTTCGTCGAACTCTTTCAGTGCAAACCGTGCCGCGAAAGCGGCGACGGTGCACTTCTTACTTGCGGCGGGGTTTCCATCCAACGCCGCAAGAACTCCTTAATGCCTCCTCTCACACTTAACTCCCACGTAAAGCACTGGCAGCTCTCATACTTTTACTGCCAGGACACCTCCCCACCCGGCGAAAAGAAGTTGCCGGGTTACTCGGAGGGTCAACTTGACATTTCCGAAGCCTTCAATAGGTTTGCCCCTGACCCGGAAAGGGAAGAAATTCTGCCTCTATTGGCCAAAATCTCCATCCTTTCTGCCCAAGGCCTCATCGGGCTTAACCTGGTGAAGACTTGGGTCGATTTCCGCATCCAACCCAACTCCATTCGCACAAAACTGATGTGCGAATACTCGGGGCAAACCACGGACCCGATCCGATACTCCACCAGCAATTTCGCTCCTAGCGATGCCAACAAAACAATCAAGGGCTTTCTGACGGAAAAGCTCGAGGTGATCCGGAACATAGCCGGATTAGAACCTTTTACCCTCGAGAACCCGGCCCCCGCGGTAAGGACCTAACTCTAACAAGTTCAATTTCATTTGTTCCTCTTGGTACAACTTTAACCCTTGCTCTGGTGTCTCCACCTCAGGCCGACAGTGACTTCTGGAAGGCGGATACTCCTCATAACTCCGGAAACCCGGAAGAGGAAGGGGATGCCATTAACTCGGACGAAGGTACATACTTAGTCCCCTCGAATATGTCATGCCCTATTTCTCATTTCCATACTATAATCTTGATTACTTTCAGAGCAAGAAGACCAAGACGAGGAGGAAGAAACGGACGGCAAGGTGGAGTCTGCTAGTGATGAAGATGAACCGGAGCCAGCAATAAAAGCGGGATCCAAAAGAAAACCCCAAGGAATTGTTTTCCAGGTTTCATTTCATTTCCTTGTGCTTAATTTGCGTTCCCGTGATATCATTCATGAGCTAACCCTGTCGTCACCCCTTTGTCCATACTGAAGGAGCCACCTGCGCCCAAGCGTAGAGTGACCCGGAACCATCCGGGTAACGAGACCCTTAACCCGGGTACTTCATCGCCTCCAGCTCGACATACTGGTATTCACCATACACAAGAATCTTTCCCAAACATTCCCTCACAAAGTAATCTCACACCTTGCTTGGTATTTTTCAGTATCTTCCGGGTCCAGCAGCGACTTTCCCTCGGACTTCGCGGTGAACCCCGGGTAAAGTTCTTTTCCTGATGTTACGCCGAACTTTTATCGCCCTTTTCATGACTTACGTGCTAACTACACCCTTGCACTTTCTATAGAGCCACGGTCGTTGTTAGCGACCAGGAAGACATGGAAGTTGAGGACCGGGGTAAGAATAAACCGACTGACGATGCATTCACCACAGCTGGTGATGAGCAAGCGTCACCAACGAACCCGGCTAGGCAAGAAGCCGGGTATCCAATAGCCTCGCACGCAAGCGAGAAGGAAAAGGGCGCTGCTGCGGGCACAGGAGGAGGGTCAAACTCCGACATTCGGATGACCCGGGTGCCGTCTCCTGTTACGAAGAAAACTTCTTCTCCAAATTTCCACGCCCCCGAGTCTTCTAACTCGGATAACAATGATTTTAACCAGCTGATGAGTGCTCTCCTGTCCATGAAAGCTTCAGAGGGAAATGTCTTGGAGCGTATGGCCGCAGCACATCAGGTAACATTATTTGATATTCCTTACTGCACATCCAGTCCCCAATTTCTGAGCATAACTTGCTGTTGTTGTGCTCGGTACTTCATACAATATTCGGCTTGTCATGATATCCGACTTACAGTTTCACTCGTTCCTTGCAGGCGAAAATTACTCGGTCCGACGAGGTATTACTCAAGACCGAGCAGCTCCTGCTTGCTGAAGTAAAGCGCAGAGAAACCCTTGAGGCGGAGGTGAAAACTTTGAAAAAAGACGTCTCCAGATACAAGAAGAAGTACGATGCTGCCCAATCTACACTGAAAAACTTGTCGAACCAAGTTGCGGACACTTATCGCATCTTGCTAAGTAAGTTTTTGTTCGCGATTAACTTACATGCCTCTATCTTATCGTTATAATAATCAAGATTACTGATATGCTTTCTTTTATTTCAATTGCAGGTGCTAACCTTGCTGCTCCAGAGGACGATGCCGTTGCTATGACTAAAACGCTAAAGACTGTGCTCCGTACATTTTTTGCCGGCACAAAGCTTTTATTGGATGCCGTGAAGTGGCCCTCCGAGGTATACCCAGGCGAGGAAAACCTCATGCAAGCGTTTTCGACGGTGCCTGGATGGGTTGAAATATGGAAGCGCTCGTCTTGCCGAGTCGGTATGACCCGGGCCTTTACGCTGGCGAAAGCTTATTTTCCTAAGCTTGACCCGGCAAAGGTAATATCCGGGTTTCCGGAATTCAAGGCTGACGGCTCCAAGTTTACGCCCAAGGATTTCAAAGTTATACAATCCGCCGTACGTCACTCGGCTACCGCTTTGGCCGATAAGGTGGAACTGGACACAATCATGAGCTCGTACGACGCTGAAGGCAAAACTATTTTGGTAGAGGCACCCCCTCCCTTCGACATGCTGGAAAAATGGGCGACTGACCTGGCCAGGAGGAAAGACGAAGCTGCTAAGAGAGAGGCCGAGTCAGGTTTAAGGCCGTCTACCTCTACGCCGGCTGTTCCTCCGCCTGTCCGTCCTGATGTGGAAAGTCCGGGTAATGCTGCTGGAAAGGCTAAGGAGCAGGTCCAAGACCAAGACCCGGAAGACCATTCCCAGGATGCCGAGTAGGATGATGTTTTGTAAAAAACTGGTGTGATTTTGATGATGCGCTTGTTGCGCCATTGATACTGGTACCGTCACTTTGTACTTTTAACTCGTGATAACTCTGTGCCTTTCCCGGCTTTTGATAATCTCGACCCTTGTTTTTAAGCTTATTCTCGATACCCGATTGCTTTTGATTCCCTTTTCGAGGCTCGGTTAACCGAGTATCGTGGGCTTTGATAACTGGACTTTTCTCTAAGTCCCCAAGACTCGGAAGCCAAGGTTTTTCGAGCTTTAATAGATAAACAGCTTGTTTCTGTTTCGAAGTCCGCAGTCCCCATGACCCAAAGTACGAGCCAGGGGGGTGTGGCCTTTCTCAGATGACAAACTGCTCTTTACTAAGCCGAAAAACCAATAGCCATTTACGTAAATACTGAAGTCATGCTTGATACTTGTTGAGTTTCCGGCTATTTAGCCTTGTACTCTGCATAGACTTGTGGTTTAGATGACCCTTTTGATTATCTTGTACTGTAAGCCGGCTTTCGCGTGGATACCATGTTGTTACATCTATACGAAAAACAGAATCAAACAAGTCCCATTGGGCTGCATGGTTTGATTGTAATCGTAAGCGAACGGATCATGCCACTTTGGTGCGATTCACATCGAGCTTAAGTAAGAATAACCAAGAAATTTGGCTCCTTCGTCCGGTTATAAGATTGCAGCCGTACTTGTCTTGCAAGTAATCGGCCCTCATAACTCATAGGCATCAAGGCCAGGTCTCTGGGTTTGTGACTACTACTTAAGCAGTTCAATTCCCAAAAACTCATGTACGTGCAACGTATTTTGATGATACTGATGCATTGATAATAACAAACATCACTTACTTGTACTTGAAGCAAAGACCATGATAAGACTTGAAAACCACCTCTTTTATTGATACGAAAAAGTTTGTGCCAGCAGGCCGCCTCATTAAAAACCTCCCAGTCCCCTTAGGTACCCTGGGTAGGAAAAGAGCGCGTAAGAAACCTGCTGGCCGTTAACTGCTTTAGTTCTTCTCGAGAATCGGCCCCAGGCTGGCACGGCCGATGCACATTCTCCATTTGTTAGTCCCTTTCATAATGAGTACCGGGTTTGTTAGCCAATTCGGGTATGTCGTTCTTGTAGCGCGGCTAGTTGTAGATAGCGGTGTGCTTTCCTCTTCTACGCCAGGGAACTTGGAAGGACCGCTCCTGACGAAGGCCACCATCTTGTGATCTTGTTCTGTCCTAGTTTTTGCTTTATCCCCTTCCGAGGTCGGACTTTTTGACGTTGCCCTTTCCTCCAGGTTTGCCTGCGATCGGTAATGCTTGAGCTCCTCTTTTCTACAGGCTTGCTCAGCCATTGCTGCATCTCCTTCATCGCATTCAGCTGCTATATCTCGATTTCCGTGTATGGTAATGGTCTTCTTAGGACCCGGGATTTTCAGCTGTAGATACACATAACACGGTCTTGCCATGAACTTGGCATAAGCCGGCCTTCCAAACAATGCGTGATAGGGACTGCGCAACTTAACCACCTCAAAGGTAAGCCACTCAACCCGATAATTGTCCTTTGATTCCCCAAAAGCTACCTCCAATGCCATTTTTCCTTCAGGGCACGCTGAATGACCCGGCACTATCCCGTGAAAAACTGTTGTACTCTTTTGCAATTGAGATTCTTTGAGGCCCATGCGCAGAA
Organism: Alopecurus myosuroides; assembly: GCA_028641055.1. NCBI lineage: Eukaryota > Viridiplantae > Streptophyta > Magnoliopsida > Poales > Poaceae > Alopecurus > Alopecurus myosuroides. Next base: position 75,310,656 of record CM054062.1, read on the forward strand.
AAGTTTCCCAGTACAGGATATTGATGCTGCTTCCTCCATCCATCAAGACTTTTTTCAGTTCATACCCATTGACCTGTGGTGCCACCACCAAGGCTAAAACTCCCGGGTAATCAACTCTGTCCGGATGATCCCTTCTGCTCCAAGTTACCTCCTGTTCTGACCACCTCAAATACCTCGGAACAGCGGAAGAGACTGAATTGACCGCTTGTTTCAGTATCTTTTTATCCTTGTTAGAGCCTCCAGTAGTGTGCACATGATATTGACCCAACTGTTTGGGGTTAGCCTGAAAACCTCCCGCTCCCCCTTGATTGTTGCCCGGATTTCCTGCTGCCGGGTTACCGGCTGGGGGTGGACCGTTGCCCAAATTTCCACCTGGACCCGGGCCTCCTCCCCGACCCGCTCCTCGCATGGCTCTGTTTACTTCCTCATTCTTCCACCTCTGTAAATCTGCGCATTGCTCCAAGGAGTGATTAGCCGGCTTGCCGTTCCTGCTATGCTTCGGGCACGCCATTCTGAATATATCCCAACTGTTGCCCGGCCTCGGAGGTCCCTGATAGTGTCCTCCATTATGATTTCCGGTATTAAAATTCCCTTCAGACCTGGGTCTTGAAGACCCGGCTTCAGTATTAGCTACAAACTCGGAACCTCCTTCAAATGGGCGCTTGTTCTGACTATTTCCGTTATTACTCGGTGCTGATCCATTGCCGGTTCTCGCACTGTTACTGGTGTTCACCTTCGCTTTCTTGTCATCGACTTCCTCCTCTGTAGTGTCTGTTGCAGCGTGCTTGTTGCATGCATCCATTAATTCTCCCATTGTAACCTCCGATGCATTCCTACTGGACTTCATGCGAGTTAACTTTTGTACTAAAGGAATATACTTGCATGTTTTTGCCATAGCTTGTAGCGCATCTTTGGGCTGAATTTCTGTGGATGAGTGAAGTATCTCCATAACCCGGCGTACCCAACTGCGTGCTGATTCTCCCTTCTTCTGAACGCACCGCTCTAAATCATCAATAGTGAATAGCTTCCTGCACGTTCCATGAAAGTGCTTGACGAACGCGGTCTTCAGTTCTTCCCAGGACTTGATCGATTTTTCTGGCAGGTTGGTGAACCATGACTTTGCTGCCCCTTCTGACATCATCAAGTACATGAACTTGGCTTGAAGATTCTCGGACGCGTTGCGGATTGACATTGCCATCTCATAACTACTCAACCATGTTTCCGGATCATGGTCGGTTCATAATTCACTACTTTTCCCGGCTCTTTGAATTTTTCAGGGTAAGGTTCAGCTCTGATGTCGTCCGAGAGGCACTTGGGCCCTGCGAGGACGGTTGAGGCTGGCCTTACTCGGGGAGCGTGCGATCCAGCCGGGGGCGCAGCAGGGCGCGGTGCTGCAGGCAACCCATGTGCAGCAGACCCGGCCCCGGCTCTCCGAGCCCTGGAGCTATCCACAACGGCCTGCGCCACCGATGCTGCCGGAACACGGGGAGGAGGCGGCATTTGCTGCTGCTCTTCCCTCCGCCGCGCCGAGTTTGCTTGAATATTCCCTTGTTGTTGACTGGCGTATGGCGTCCCATGCATCCCGCTTCTGTGGTCCGGGTAATTGGCCTGCTGCGCCACTGCAGTGTGCAGTAGATCGATCGCTTGCCGGGTCCTTTCTGCATGGGGCGATTCTCCTACCGGGATCTGGTTCAATGCGAGCGTTGCTGCGTACACGTTGTCCATGGGATTGTTGTAGTGGCCTGCTGGTGTGCGAAACCGTGACGGCGGATGTGGTGGCAACTCGATGCCGGTTGTGACTCCGGTTCGTGGTGGGGGTAACCCGGCCTGCACGTTTGCCGCGCGGGCCTCCGCTGTCGCCGGCTGAGGCGCAGTTCACTGGTTTACAGCTGGGATCGGTTGGTCCTGAGGCGTAATAAACAAAGCCGCCGGGTTAAGGACCCCACCCGTGGCCGGTAGTCTAGTTTGAGTTCTCTGGTGTACTCTAGATGTTTCCTCTCGGAGCCGGGTTTCCAATGCATCCAGCTCGCGCTGACGCGTAGCCATCCCTTGTTTCTCTGCTTCCACTTGCCTTCTTTGCTGTTCCAACGCGCGGCGAGCCACATCCAGGTCCCTGACACGTTCAGCTGCGTTTTCTGGAGTGATAACCGTAGCGAGGACCGTGGGGTCTAGGATCAGATTATTGTCGAACAAGGCCGGGTGGCGCGGGTTTGACGGACCCGCCCCCGGTGTCCAGTTTCCCAGGAATCCGAACGTATTCGCGTGCAGCTCCTCATCCGCCGCACGGCTAGTCACTGATGCCGACTCTCCGTCGACCCGGGCCAGGATCGGGTTTCCGCTAGCCGCGTCCCGTCGCTGTGCCAATGTCTGAGCCGCCCCGACCGGAGCCGTGGTCATGTTTCCTTGATTGAGGTTGGCTGCTGGAGCCGTGTAGACCGCCGCTCGGCGTATTACGCCTGTTGTGAGTTCACACTGTTCTTCTCCGCTGTTGTCTTCTCCGTAACGGTCTTCCAGCAGGTCCCTGATAGATTCAGTATCATCTTTTCCATTGTCCGGGTCATGCGGGGCCCATGCCGGCTCCTCCGGCTGTTCCCACTGCGCGATGGGTTCTTCTATCTGGTCTGTTGCTCCAACTGATTCTTCTCTACCTGACTGGGCGCAAGCATCCTCCCCTGACACCGAATTAGATCCAACATAGTCAGGAGCCGAGCCAGAGGAACATACCATACCGATGAAGACGCTGATCCGGCCGATTGTAACGACATATCCAGATTCGAGGCGATCCGACTCTGGCCCCCATCCGGAGTCGTCCACCATCTTCTCTCCTTTGTGGTCGTCATAGATCTCTCCAACGACGAGGTTCCTCATGCTTTTCCGAGCTTCTCCCGTGATGTAAACACCTTTGGACGCAGGCCCCACGGTGGGCGCCAACTGTCGTGGGATGATCACGGCAGATGTTACCAGAGGTAACTGATCTTGGGGCAAGTCGACACAGGTATTTGGGAGAGGGTTTAGCTCGAGAGAAGACATGATGATAAGTGATCTAGGAATCAGTACTCAACTCGCCGAGTCTCGAATATAGCTCTCGATTTATACTGGATACTCGATAACAGGTAATACGATTATGTCGTGAATCTCTGTGAAACCAAGCCTAGGGGCCGGTTTATAAAGTACCCGTACCCCCCTGGCTTGCCCTCCAAGGCGCAGCTTGAGTCCTATCCGAACTCTGCTTACAAACCCTAGCTTTCCTTACCGCAACCCACAATCCGGGTTACGAGGCCTACAAACTTTGGGCCTTCCAGAAGTTTCTTTATCCTTAGCCGGATCCCGCGCGGCGTCCTTTGGGCCGGGTTACACCTTGGAGTTGGCCTACCGGGTTAATATCCCCTCATCACCCTTGGTCTTGTTTCCTCTCTTCCGAGTAGAGCCACTTCTCTTCTCTGTGCCGAGTAAAATGACTTGGTGAAATCTCGAAGCAGAATCTCTGCGTGTCAGAGCACAATCCGGCTTTCCGCGCTGCAACTGGGCACGTGTCACGCGGACACGACTTCGTCGCCTCGGTGCCTGGTAACTGACAGGCCACGCGCCCAGTTTTCACGGGGTGGGCCCACCAGCTCGTAACGTCCCATCACGCGCAGTAATCGCCCACGATCTCGTCGTGGGATCTAATGCGGCCGTTACGCGCGTGTTCTGCGCTGTGTGCGTTCCTAACCGGCCCACAGACCCCACGCCACACGATTACTGCCACGATCGATCCCACTTCCTAGACTCGTAACGGTAACTCGAGGAGCGGTATAAATACCCCCTCGGTAACTCCTTCTTCTCCTTCCGCTCACAATTCCCCTCTGCCTTCTCGTTTCTCCGCCGCTGCAGAGCTCCTCGCCGCCGCGCAACTCACTGCGCCGCCGCGAGCTTCTCCACACCCCAAAGCCTCCATCTTTTTTCCCCAATTTCTTCCTCTCCGCCATGGCTCGCGACGACAACGCTCGCGCCGGCTGGGCGGGATCCGAGGTCACTGCCGAGGACTGCCAATGGCTGGTGAACACCCGGAGGGTTCCTCCCGGTGTTCGCTGCCGGCAGCCTGACGGCGAGCTCGTTCCGGCTCCGGAAGAGGGAGAGCACGTCGTCTTCCTCGCGCACTTCGCGCGAGGATTTGGGCTCCCCGCATCGAATTTCCTCCGCTCGTTTCTGGACCACTACGGCCTCCAGATGCACCACCTTCCTCCGAACGCCGTCGTCTTCCTCTCCTACCACGCTGTGGTGTGCGAAGCCTTCCTCGGTGTTCGGCCCACGATGGAGACGTGGTCCAGGTACTTTTTCTTCCGCCAACAGAGCAAGGGCAAGAAGGACGGCGCGGACACCAGCAGCCGGATAACGGAGACCGGCAGCGCCATGATGGTGCAGCGCCCTGAAACCAACCATCCGCGCATCAAGGGATTGGACTCCGTCCGTAAGTGGCAGAGGACGTTCCTATACGTGAAGAACATGCCCGCCAAGAAGGGAGCCAAGGTGGAGGACAGAATCGATCTGCCCCCGTGGAGCAACCGAGCTCCTACCGGGCAGAACTGGAAGACCAAGCCGTCCGTCGACAAGAACCTGACGCAGATGGATGAGCGCCTTGCCCATCTGATCGGAGAGGGGCTCAAGAGCGACGATCCAGTTGCCTGCTGGATCTCTAGGCGGGTGCTGCCGCTCCAGCAACGCGCCCACCCCATGTGCTACATGGGCGGCCCCCGCGATTGTACTCGGACAACCACGTTCGAGCTCAGCAACGCGGACGTCGCCGCTCATGCGCGGTCCATCCTGACCACCGGCCTCAGAGACAATTGGCAGTATGGCTTCATCCCATACAGCCGTACGAAGCCGATTGAACGGGTATGTACTTCTTACTCTGCTTCTCGCATACGCAATCTGAGTAGATAGCCTTCTCTCCTTGCTGCGACTAGCATTTGCACTCTGCGCCGAATAGGGCGCTTAACGGAACTGCTCAGGCTTAGTGTGCTTGGTGTTTGCACGCCCTGTCGGGTAGCACACTTAGGAGAATTGCTTAGGCTTAATGTGCTTGGTGTTTGCACGCCTTTCCGAGTAGGACACTTAGCAAGTTTCCCTAGGCTTAGTGTGCTTTGTGTTTGCACGCCTAGTCGGGTAGGGTGCCTTTATGCTACTCGACTAACTTGTGATGTTTCTCTATTCTTCAGGTCCTTGATCGCCAGCTTGCTGAGAGCATGGAGCGCTTCGAGGACAACTGGTCGGAGGACCGAGAGGAGGACGACGAGGTCTCCTTCGAGACCGCGGACATGCTCAACCTCCCCCATGCTCAGATGGAGAAGCATCACGTAGATGCGTCTGTCCGCGATTGGTCCGAGGATGACGATGAAGGTGATTGGGCTCATCCTGTCTGGTCGCAAGCCACGCTACCCAATTTCCTCTCGCTTCTGAGCCGTTTTTCTTCTTCCGAACTTCACAGGCGGCGCTGAGGCTGAAGAGGGGGACGAGGAGGAAAACGAGGAAGCCCTTGTCGTCAAGCCGCTCTCGATCGCTGCTCCTCTTACCCGCAAACGGACGGGTAGCGGTGCTCAGGAGCCCCCCGCCAAGAAGAAGAAGACGGCCGGGAAGACGACCAAGAAGACCGTGACGAGAGGAGGACGGACAATCCCTACCTGTAAAGGGTAAGCGCTTTCTCCTTAGTTATGCGCCTCTGCCGCCGCGAATTCCCAATTCTCTTATTTCGTTGCTTCTTCTCGGTTTCCTCTGTCCTTCTCTTTTTTTCTGAACATGTTTCTTTCTTCAGAGCCCCCTTGAACGCTGACGCCGCTCTCGCGCCCACCAAGACTAAGAAGAAATCCGCCATTGACGTCGATAATCTCATCGACCTCGACGACGAGACTGAAGCCGTGACGCAGGCCGGGGCGCGTGCGTCCTCTCCCGTGAAAGGGGACGACTCCGACGACGCTCGTTACATGGACAGCGACGCCTACGATGCCGAGCAGGAGCAGCAGGCCCGCGCAGATCAAGAAGCGCGGGACGCTGATCGCGACGCAATGCCACCTTCTCCTCCGGCCGCCACGGCCGAGGAGAACCTAGATCAAGACCCCGAGAAGCATGATGACGATGCCGCCCTTGAGCGGCGAGAAGAGGACCAAGAGCAGCCAGCAACAAGGGCTGCTGAGCAAGACGACCCCGCGGCCCAGCCGCGGGTAGAAGAACAAGACGCCGCACAGCAAGACCCCGCTGCCGGGCATCGGGTTGAGACAATTGACGAGACGGAGCAGTACCCTCTGAGCGACGCGCAACCAGACGCCACACAGGGTAGCGCTCAGCCGGATGATGCGCCGGATAGCGCGCCCTTGGCGCCGCCTACCCAGCAGGGTACTGCCTCCAGCGCGCCAACCTCTCCACCAACAAAGAAAACCAAGACAACATCCAGCTCTCCGGCCAAGCAGCTTATCAAGAATATCAAGCAGGAAGCCGTTGACAAGAAGGCCGCTGAGAAGAAGGCTGCCGAGAAGCAGACCTCTGGGAACCAGGCCGCCGAGAAGCCAGCTGGCCAGTCAGAGGGCGTAGTCCGCAGGAATCCTTCGCGTAGCGGTACGCGTGGTGCTGCCACGATGCCGCCGCCAAGACCAACTGCCAGGCCCGGCCAGCTCACCATCCGCGAACCTGAAGCGGCTGCTGATACCGCCGCAGGGTCCAACTTCCCGGATCCACCCACCTTCCCACCTTATATGGTGAAGGTGAGCCAGCAATACAGCATCCCATTGACCCCAGTCGAGAAGAAGCTTGCTATCAGGAGGGGAAAACAGGCCGCACCGGTGAACTCCAAGCCTCCAGCCAGGAACCAGGACCGATCCGTCTCGATCCACTCGCGGGAGGTTGCGGAAACTGAGGTAACATCCATAGGTCTCGAGCAGATATTCGACCGGGTTGGATTTATCGATGCTGAGTGGGACAGCGATGTCCTCGGCAACACGAACTGGCACGGCACATCTCTGGGCGATCTGGACCACATGCGCGTCGACTGGAACAAGGCAGACATGGGTTATAAACCCATGACTATTGCGTCCAACACCAGCACACTCGCCGCCAAGCTCTTCGTCCATCGCAAGGCCGCGGAGGACATTGAGCAGACTTACGCGGTAAGCTTTGCTCATCTGTTCCGAGTTGCATTTTCCTTCTCTTCTATTCTACTGCTTCTTCTTATCCATCCCCCAGTCCCCGAGATTCTGGCCGAGTAGGCGGGTACTCAACCGAGTTGCCGCCTTCTCGGGTTGAATCTACACGTCTTTTTCTGACTCCTTTTCTTTCTTCCTCTCAGAACTGCCTTCTGAAAAGAACCAACCGGTACCGGCGACTGCTATGGAACCACAGCATTGCTAGGAGGCGCCTCGAGGCCCTGGAAAAGGAGCTCAAGTCCGCTGAGGCATCGGATAAGGAGGTCATGGAAAGCGCCCTCAAGCTTTCCGAGATCGAGAGTGAGCTTTTAGCTACGCGGTTCCCGCGTTTTATGTTTACGCCCGCTGTTGCTTTCTGCTCTGACCAACTCCTTTCTGCAGGCAAGTTTAAGACTCTGGCCGAGGAGCACTCCAACTGCCGCGCCTTCGTCGAGAGCGGCCAAACCACAATCAAGAGGCTGGAAGGTGAGTTGGTGTTCTTCTCGGCTTGTTTTCTTGCTTTCATCTTTGCTACTCTGCTGACCGCGCTTCGCTTTTCACAGAAGATCATAAGAAGTTTGTCGAAGAGCATCTCGACTGCCTCAAGCCTGCTGAGGTGCAGGCGCAGATTGCAAGCCTTGAGGTGGAATTCAAGAAAAGGCACCTCGACGAGATGGAACCATTGCAGGTCCAGCTGCGAGCTGCTCTCCAAAAAGCCATTGATCTAGCTGGCGAGAGAGATAAGGCAGTGGCCGAGAAGAAGAAGACCGAAGCAGCAGCTGCGGCCAAGCAAAGGGCCCTCGAGCAGGAATGCGAGGTGCTGAAGAAGAGCAATGCTGATCTCTTTGCTCAACTGTCCGGGCTCCGCTTACTTGAAGAGAGGCACGTAGCTGAAGAGGAGCTGTGGAAGGACAAGCTGCAGGGGCTACTCTATGATCTGAACAGTAAGTGCCCTCTTTTCTGCGTCTCTGCTATTCGGTTCATTTTCTACTCTGCTTCTGTCTCTGATCTTCTCAATAGCTCTCTCAGAAATCTTCCCCGATCTCGAGTATTCTTGCAAACCCGCCTTGGCAAAGGCCCGAGCAGCTCGCGCCGAGAAGGGCGAACCCACTGATACCAGGGAAGAGATCGAGGAGAGCCTTTTAATCTTGCAGGGGCAGTTTCAGCGTTTGGCGGGCGTGGGCACCGAGCTAGTGCGCACCGCCTTCAAACTCCATGATCTGTTCTGGCCGCAGGACTCCGCGCCACCAACTATCCGCGGGCTCGCCTTGAAGCTAAACAGCGTGAAGGCCGAGCTGAAGAAGTGGCGGGCTTCCGGAGCTCGGGCAGGCGCCGACATGATGCTGCTATTCATCACCAGTTGGTATGAAAATCTCAACCTGCAAGTCATCCGCGAGATGCGCGAGGACTCCAAGTGGGAGACGGATACCGACTGCGTGGCTCTCCGCCAGCTCGTTGCGCACGAGGTCGCCCAGTACGCAGACACCGCACACTTGATCGACGGTCCCACCGAGCCCGACACCGAGGTGGACGAAGGTGATGAGGGGGGCGAAGGCGAAGAAACGGATGAGGAGGAGCTGGATCTGAGCTGCTTCGAGACTCCAGGGAGCGAGACCGGGAAGGGGAAGGCCGCGCTCGTCACGGGCAGCGATGATGAGGCCGAGAGCGAAGGGATGACGATCGACACCGCCGCGCTCGAGTTCGGCACCTCGTCAGGAGCTGCCCTTGACGACACGGCTCGCCTCCGTGCCCAAGCGACTGCCTCCACCTCGGCGACGGGGCCCATCTCGGTGGCTACAGCCACTTCCGAGCAGGCTGCTACTGAGCCGGATGCTGATGCCACGAAGACTGACGCCGCCAGCTCGGAGGCTGATGCTGCTAAGACCAGCGCTGAAGCTGAAGCCGCCAAGGCCACCACTGACACTGAAGCCACCAAGGCCACACTGCCGCTTCTACCTGATCCTATCCTGCACTTTATCCTTCAGACACTTATCAGATCCCCGGGATGCCGGGTGCAGATGTATCGAAACAATTATCCTTGTCGTTTGCTACTCAGTTTTATTCACCTTTGATATTTAACTTAGTCAATTTGAGCAACTTTGGCTCGAATGCCGGGTTGCGTTATCATGCAAGTCCCCGAGTTGCATTTCTTATTCGCTCTTCCTTTTTATCTCAGCTCTTACCCGCAACTTGTTGCTTTTTGGGTATTCGAGTCACAAGAATTCAAAGTTGGAGTTGCAAATACTTATCCACTTAGAAATACTCATAGTAACGCAGCCCACCACTTAGCCGAGAAGAAGTTAATAAGAAATAACAGTAAAAAACATCCTACTCGGTTCCTGCACCTTTTCTTTCCTTAGTAATTTTTCTTGTGCTCATTGACCTTTTGCTTGTTCTCGTGCTTGCCATGAAGCCGGTTTCGGACAGCAGCAGAGTCGAAGAGTTGGCATGTAGGTTTAAACACAGTACTAGATGTACTCGTGAAATTTTAAGCAAAGCAACCGAGTGGACAAAAGTAAAGCCGGGTAGGAACACACAGAGCAAGTTTAGGCGAGGGCAGTCCCCGAGTTCAATTTCATATTGCAGAATAGAATTTCAACTCGGATAAGAGGGTACATACACATCTTTGCTCACGAATGAAAGCGACGAAGTAGGGCTACATTCCAAGGGCGCTTGGATTCCTCTCCAGCTTTATCTGCCTTGTTCTCCTGTGATGGACGCATGTCCACGAGATAATAGGCATCATTGTGCAGCGCTTTGCTCACAATGAAGGGCCCTTCCCATGGAGGAGACAATTTGTGCATCTCGGCTGTGCGTTGCACAAGCCTGAGGACCATGTCTCCTTCTCGGAAAACCCTTGGGTTCACCTTTCGGCTATGATAACGCCGCAGGTTTTGCTGGTAGATAGCCGAACGTGACAGAGTGAGCTCTCTTGCTTCTTCGAGCAGGTCAACGTCGTCTTCTCGAGCTTCTCTCGCCTCTACCTCAGTGTAGAGGGTTACTCGAGGGGAGTCATTCTCTAAGTCTATTGGCAACACGGCCTCAGCCCCGTATACCAAGAAGAATGGCGTGTAGCCGGTTGACCGGTTAGGGGTAGTCCTTAGACTCCACAACACCGCTGGCAACTCGTCTAGCCAACACCCAGGTGTTTTCAGCAGCGGCTCAATCAGCCTTGGCTTTATGCCTGCTAGTACCATTCCGTTTGCTCTTTCCACTTGCCCATTGGAAGCGGGGTGCGCAACAGATGCAACATCTAGTCGGATGTGCTTATCTCTGCAGAACCGCACCATTGCCCCCTCTGCGAAATTTGTGCCGTTGTCGGTGATGATGTTGTGCGGGTAGCCGTATCTCAGGATCACATCCTTTAAGAATCTCACGGCTGTAGCTCCATCGCACTTCCGAATAGGCTTCACTTCAATCCACTTGGTGAACTTGTCCACCATGACCAAGATGTGTGTCATGTTCCCTTTAGCCGGCTTGAAGGGGCCAACCATATCCAGGCACCATACGGCAAACGGCCATGTGATAGGAATTGTCTTCAACTCGGAAGCAGGCATGTGAATCTTACTCGCGAACATCTGGCAGCCATTGCACTTCCTCACGATGTCTTCAGCTTGCTGCAGAGCTGTGAGCCAGTAGAAGCCATGCCGAAAAGCTTTCTTGACCAATGCCCGAGAAGAGGCGTGGTGCCCGCATTCTCCTTGGTGTATTTCCAACAGAATTTCTCCTCCTTCTTCTGGGTCCACACAACGTTGCAGCACGCCGGTGGCGCTTCTTTTGTGCAGCACATCTCTGAATATGGTGTAGCCCTTGGATCTTCTCTGAATCTGCCTTGCGATCACCTCGTCTTCTGGCACAGTACCGTCCCTTAGAAAGGATAATATGGGCATGGCCCAACTCGGTGTCTCCCGTGTGGGAAATACTGGTTCATCCACTTCCATTGGGACAGGCATCTCTGGCTGCTCTTTAGGGTTGGGAGCACTCCTCTGGAGCCCAGAACGATTGGCAAGGACCTCCTCAATGAATGCGACAGTCCCCGGGTTAAGGACAGCAGTCCCCGAGTATGGAGTGGCAGTCCCCGAGTATGGAGTTGCAGTCCCCGAGTAGGGAGTGGCAGTCCCCGAGTAGGGAGCAGCAGTCCCCGGGTTCTCTGTTGCATTCTCCCAGTCAATCTCCATTGGAACGGATTCTTCACTTGGGAGAGAAGGAACAAATATGGATTCCGAGTTGGGAGAAGGCTTGATGGATGGCTTCCTCAGGTGCTACAAGGCAACCCCCGCCGGGATGGATTGCCGAGAAGACCCTAACTTGGACAGCTCGTCTGCCGCTTCGTTCTCTGCTCGGTGAATATGCTGGAACTCGCAGCCTTCGAAGAATCCAGTCATAGACTGTACCAGGAAGCGATATGATGCCATGTTGGCATCTAGAGCATCCCAAGTGCCAGAGACTTGCTGCACCACCAGATCTGAATCGCCATAGCATATAATGCGCTGCACGCCAACCTCCTTGGCTACTCGCAAGCCGTGCACCACTGCCTCGTACTCTGCTACGTTGTTGGATGCCTTGAAATGAATTTGCAGTACATACTTGAGTTGATCTCGCTTGGGTGACGTAAGCACTACGCCAGCACCAAGGCCTTCCTTCACCTTCGAGCCATCAAAGTGCATCTTCCAGTAATTGGAAACTGGAGCAGGAGGTTCGTACTGCACCTCCGCCCAATCCACCAGGAACTCCGCCAGAATTTGAGACTTGATGGCTTCTCTTCTCGCATACGCGGGAGCGTACGCGGCCAGCTCGATTGCCCACTTGGCTACTCGACCACTCGCCTCCTTGTTGCCCATGATATCCGAGATGGGAGCAGAGCTCACAACCTTGATAGGATGCTCTTGGAAGTAATGCTTTAGCTTCTTGGCACCTAGGTACATGCCTTAGGTCATCTTCTGGTAATGCGGGTAGTTTTGCTTGGAGCTAGACAACACTTCACTGAGATAGTACACTGGACGCTGCACACTCTTGCCTTCTTCTTCTCGCTCCACCACAATCACCACGCTGACTACCCGGTTAGTGGCAGCGATGTACAGCAGCATTGGCTCCTTGGGTAGCGTACTAGACAAGATGGGAGCGCTAGCCAGCATTGCCTTCAGCTCGTTGAATGCCACATCCGCTTGCGGAGTCCAGACAAACTTGTCACTTTTCTTCATCAGCTGATACAGAGGCAGGGCCTTCTCGCCCATTCGGCCCAGGAAACGGCTCAGGGATGCCAAGCAACCAGTGAATTTTTGCACATCCTTCAGGGATCTCGGCAAAGACATGCTCTCAATAGCTTTTATCTTTGAAGGATTGGCTTCAATGCCTCGACTAGATACCAGGAAGCCGAGTAGCTTGCCAGCTGGGACACCAAAGGTGCATTTACTCGGGTTCAACTTCATTTTATACTTGCGCAAGTTGGCAAAGGTTTCCTCCAGGTCGGCAAGCAGAGTATGTGTTTTATTCGTTTTGATGACAATGTCATCTACGTACACCTGCACATTTTTGCTGAGCTGATCGTGCACGCATTTCTGCATGCACCGCTGATAAGTAGCACCCGCATTCCGCAACCCGAAACACATGACACGATAGTAATAAGCCCCGTACGGGGTAATGAAAGCAGTCTTTATTTGATCAGCAGGATTGAGAGCTATCTGGTGGAAACCAGAGTAGGCATCTATGAAAGACAGCAGTTCACAACCAGCAGTGGAATCGATCACCTGATCGATGCGAGGTAGCGGGAAGGGATCCTTGGGGCATGCCTTGTTCAAGTCGGTGTAGTCGACACACATGCGCCATGCAGTAGCAGCCTTGGGATCCTCCTTCTTCTTCTCGACCATGACCGGGTTGGCTAGCCAATCCGGATGCAGCACCTCCATGATGAAATTGCTTATCAGCAACTTGGTGATCTGGTCGCCAATGGCCTTCCTTCTCTCATCTCCGAAGCGGCGCATAGCCTGCTTCACGAGTTTGGCATCAGGACGCACATGTAATGAGTGCTCAACCAACTCCCTCAGGACTCCTGGTAAATCTTCATTGGACCAGGCGAATACGTCCCGATTCTCACGGAGGAAGTGGATGAGCTCGCTTTCCTATTTCTCCGCCAACCCAGAGCCAATGATGGCCACGCGGTCGGGGAACTCAGGGTCGACCTGGACCTGCTTTGTCTCCTGAGATGCCTGGAACGCGGTCCCGTGCTGGGTACTCGGCACGCCCTGCGCACCAGCCTGCGCGGATTGCGCCATAGCCACCACCTCGTACATCTTTTTCTTCTCGGCAGCAATCACCATGGACTCCTGTCGCACCCGGACTTCTAGGGGATACTCGCAGTTCCGTTGAACAGCAGATGATTGGATTACGGGGCTTACCTGCACCCGCATCTCTTACGAGTAGGCCAACACACGTATGTGTGACAACCAAACTCTACTGTTCATCGTCTACGTAAACCATCCCATAGAAATCAGGATACTTCCATTGACGTACTTCAAACCATACACACATGGTACGTCAACGGCGTTTGAACAAGTGATATCACAACAGATCTCTACGCCACAAAAGATGGAAATAAGTTGCAAATAGCTCTCATTAGAGCAGAGATAGCAAATACAATCATCCAGAGGACACATGTCCCAACAATTCATCATTACATCACAGCGGAAGCATCCAAAATGTCTGAGTACAGACAAGATCCAAATAGGCCTAAGAGGCCGGAAACGAACAGACGGAGCCCATCCACGAAGTCTCGGATCCTGCCCGGGTCCGCTATCTACTCGTCAGCAGTCTCGTCATACTCCACGTAGTAGCCACCATGGGGATCCTCGGAAACGTAGTCTGCGGAAACCACAGCCCCAAAGGGGTCAGTACATAAACGTACTGGCAAGCAAGACTCACAATTCACCAAAGTGTAACCCGTCAACACCAAGCACAGATGCTTTGGGTTCAACGGAAGAAAGGGGATATAAAAGATGCTGCAACTGGCTGCTCTAACCAACTACAGAGTTACTACCACTTCCGGCTAACAGAATGGAGATAAGATCGCGTATCGTACCCAACTATAGCTAACCACCAAACAAACCCATCATGTACCTCGCCCCTTATCCAAAGAAGCAATCCGAGGATAACTCACACAGTTGAATTAATGATGGTTCAGATTATTGTGTCAATAAGCCTATTACTAGTCAAGTTGTTAATCATTGGGTGTAAGGTTGTTAATCATTAGGTTTAAGTTGTCCTAAGTACTTGTTAGCCAGTACTTTCACCAAGTAATCCATAACCGCGGAAAACACGGCTTCTCGAGAATATTTATCCCTGCAGGGGAGCACCAATTTGGCCGTACACGTAAGAATAACCCGCCAGACGGGGGATCAACCCACCAAGCGAGGTACTCAACACAACTCAACTCTTCTCCGCATCAAGCCCAAAGCACCTTGGGCGCACGGCTAACCGAGCCCCGAAGAAAGGGGGCCCTCATAGCACTCTAAGAACGTGTCCCCCTATATGCCGACTACAAAAGTTCCACCCTGCGCTGGGCTCGCAAAAACATGCATGCGGCAAATGGAAAACACGAACTAATTGAGGCGATTTGGACGAGATGCGAATCGAATCAAATTGAGGGGGCGCCCATACTCGCTTCCCACATGCGGGTAGTGCGCTCATCATGGATTAGTAGACAAGACCCTTTTCCTATTAGGGTCGACACTAGCAGGCCTCAAAACCACACAGGGCCTCCTGCCGGTGCCTTATCATCAAATTATTATTAATAGTAACATTAGCATGATTGATTGATTAAACATCGAGCCCCCAGAACATAAAAGTAATCTAGTAACGGAAAGTAACGGGTAACAGACTCGAGCAAAAACAACCCTAAGCATGCTAGTAAGACACAGGCAACAAGCAAAAGGTTATAGGTATGGAGGTGAGGCAATATCAGGGTTAAAGGATACATGTGATAGGTTCGTAACAGAAGCAACTATTCATAGGGCTAGCAGAATAGACAACGGAAAAGTATCGGTAACCAATGTTGAAAGGAACACAGTGGTTCATGTGAGTGAATACTTGCCTGCAAACCCAGTAGCCTGGTACTGAGCTAACTCCTTAGAAGGGGTGTCGTAAGTATCGTCGGTCTCAACGTCGTCGTATATCCGGGAAGAAGCAAACAAACAACGCAAGGAGACAAACAATCAATAACATGGCATAGTGCACAAACATGGGATGATGCATGACCATTTAATTGATGCATCAGAAATGACCTAGTTGACAAGATAACAGGTTTAAATGGACCCACATGCAATTTGAGTTGCACATGAAAAGCCCATGAATTATGGTTGAAACAATTGTTTTACAACTAACCAACAGGTGTAAGTGAATTAGCATGATGCATGGATGAAGAAAACAACAAGAAAACAACAATAGAAACAAATTGGAACAAGGTTTACCAAGTTTAGAAATTCATTTATTAAGTTTTGGAATTTTGGTTCCTTAAGGGTGTTACACAAGCATTTGTTGTTTTCACCAATTTTAATTGTTCAAAATAGATAACAAAGTTTATATTTGGAAAGAACACAAGATTTTAGTTGGAATACATGTTTCAATTGTTGAAAAAAGAATTAAGATGAATTACTTATGAATTAAACAAGTTAAACAAGATTTAATTGAATTTAATTCAAACATGAACTTATTTGAATTTTTATTTGTGCAAAACATTAAGTGAGATTCATATTTGAAAAGCTTATACTTTTATGGTTTGAAAACATATTTTATATGTCCCAAAAGAATTTAATTTGATCAAGTTAGGAATTTAGCAATTTTAAATGAATTAAATAAGGTTTAAATTATTTAACCAATTTTAATTATTCAAAACATGAAACAAATTTTATATTTAAAAAGGTGGTTTAATTTTGCATGGAAAACATATTTCATTTGTTGAAATTGGATTTAAAAAGAGCAAGTTATTATTTTGGTAATTTTAAATACAATAATTAAGAAACAGTTGTTTTCAGCAATTTAAATTATTCAAAACAGCAAACAAAGTTGATATTTGTAAAGTACATGAAAAGTTGATTGGAAAACATATTTATTTTGTGGAATTTGGAATTTTTATGCTCAAGTTATGAATTTTGCAAGTTTAAGTGAATTAAACAAGATTTCAAATATTTCACCAATTTAAAATATTCAAAACAGTAAACAAACTTTATATTTGGATAGAGCATTCAATTTGGGACAGAAAACATATTAAAAATGTTGAATTTGGAGTTGGGATGAATTACTTATGCATTTTACAAGTTTTGGTAATATTCTGCCATTTTTATTAACAGCTAGGGACTAGAAATAAATTACAGGGACCTAAAAGTTCATAGCAGGGACTTATTGGTGATTTTCTGTCAAGTTACTGTAACAAAACAAAAGGGAAAAAAAGGTTTGGTTAATTGGTGGGAGGGGGACTCGAACCCCTGCCCTGGGGCTTGCGCGCAAGGGGCAGTGACCAGTGGGCTGGTGTGCTGTTTTGTGATAGGAAGGGGAAGATCGGGGGGGTATGAGGTGTGGGTGCGGGTTTCTGAACTGAACTGCACGCATCGCTTCTGTACCTCGACAGAGATCAGGCAGCGATCGGCAGTGGCGCTCGCCGGAGGCGCTGGGGCGTGGGGTGCTGCGGTCGTGAGCGAAGGGAGAGGGAGGAGAGAAGAGAGGGAGGGAGGCGAGGCGAGGAGCTCACCTCGAGGGCCCTCGAGCGGACAGGAGGCGCAGGGGCAGGAGCAGGTCGCAGCAGGGAGACGGCCGGCGGAAGAGACGGACGGCGGCAGCGCGGCGTTGCCTCCCGGCCCGCGTCGAGTGGCCGAGGAGGGAGCCCGCGGTGGGGAGGCTCCATTCCCACCGTTTGCCCGGCCGGAGGAGGGCTCAACGCCGGCGATCACCGGAGAGAAAGGTGGAGGTTTCGGGTGTGGTTCAGGTACAGAGAAATACAGAGCAGAGAAAGTAGAGAGAAAAGCGAGGGAGAAGGGAGAGGACGGCGGGGGAGAGGGAGAAGGAGGAGAAGGGAAAACCCTAGGGCTAGGGCAGGAGTTATAGGGAGGGGGCGAGCTCCTCAGCCGTTGCTCTCCTTCTCTGGTCGACGTGGGTAGCCTGGATGGATGCCGTACAGGAGGTTGAAGAAAGGGGGGCTCGAAGGGGTACTGGGCCAAAGGGGGAGAGATGGGCCTGCCCCTCTCTCTGCTGTTGTTGGCTTTAATTTTTTATTTTGTCCTTCTATTTTTTTTGTGCTGAAATATAATAGGAAGAAAAGGAGATAGATTTGGGGTAGAATATTTTAGGGAAAATTTGTAAAATCTCTTTATTGTAATAGCAACACTTGCCAAGTTTTGGTTTTTCCAAAAATTCAAAATATAAGTGCTGTTTGTAAATGGGTTCTAATTTGAATGATTTTTGGATTAAGTGACATTATTGAAAACAAGAATTTAAATAAGGTGAACATATAATTTTAATTGGAAGCAAAATATTATAATTGTTGTGTAATTTTCATAGGTTTAACATGGTGGTTGTTTTGGACAATGTGATTTGAATTTTTGAATGCAATTTGAATGAATGTTGACTATTACGTGAATATTGAAAGCAATAATTTAATTAGTTTGAACCTTAGTTTAATGGAAACAAAAGATGGAAGTGCTTTGTCATTTTCATAATTTTCAAAAGGGGTTGCTGTTTTGGAAACTAATTGAATTTGCAAAGGGTTTGGTATTAAATGAATTTGTGATTAGAAACAAAATCAACAGTTTGGAATCACAACTTTAATGGAAACAATTGATTGTTTTGATTTGAAATATCACTTTGGAAATTGTAACATCACAAGTATGAAACAAAAGGTTTGAAATTCAAATAGAAAACAAAGGAAAACAAAAGGAAAACAAATGGAAACAGTTGGAAAACAAAGCAAAACAGAGGAAAACAAATGGAAAACAAGCAACACAAATGCAATGAACATGATGCCATGGTGCAAAACATAAAATAACAGAGAGCAAACATTCTAATGGCTATTTTTCATACTTGGGATGTTACAAAACGCCCCCCTTGAAGGAATCGCGCCCCGAGATTCCTACTAAGAAAAGAAAAGGTCCGGATACTTCTTGCGAAGATCCTCTTGAGCTGTGACACGTGAAACACATCGTGCACCTTGGATAGTTTTTCTGGAAGTTCAAGATGACACGCATTCCTGGCAACTCTTCTGGAAAGATGTCAGGGATTTTGGAAACCACCGGAACATTTACAAGTAAAGGGAGAGATTTAGTATCGAGGGTGTATAGCTGAATGGAACTTGATTCATTTGGAGAATAGATTATCTGGCCAGAAAGGTGGAATAGAGTTATTGATTAGACGCCGGTAGCAGAACTGAATTGGGAAGCAACAACAAGATTTGAACGGACGAAAAGGATGTTTAGAAGAACAGGATAACGAAGCAACACCGGGAAAACGAGAACAAAACACTCCTGAGGTACTACGGGAAAACCCACCCGGGCTTCTAAAGGATCAATATCTACTGCTTAAGGAATAGAGGATCTGCTTCCGGGGCTTACACGCCTCCGTTCTCAATCGTGAGTAGGCAACATGATAAACCATGTCACAACCACCTCCATTCCTATGGTCTAGTAGATATAACTATCCTAGAGAAACCAGGATACGTGAAAACCTAACTTGAAAGTTTAGGTGAGAAGAGAAAACAACGTTCCACTTCCTTACCAGAAAAGGGAGGGTGGGTGGGGAAAGAAGAAAAAGACCAGAATTCCTACTCTCACGTTTCCTTTTTCCTATATAGCTACAAAATAGTTTCTAGACTCAACTGCGACCAGTAAAAAGGGATCCTACAGGCAGACAGGCTCTGATACCATTTGTCGCACCCGGACTTCTAGGGGATACTCGCAGTTCCGTTGAACAGCAGATGATTGGATTACGGGGCTTACCTGCACCCGCATCTCTTACGAGTAGGCCAACACACGTATGTGTGACAACCAAACTCTACTGTTCATCGTCTACGTAAACCATCCCATAGAAATCAGGATACTTCCATTGACGTACTTCAAACCATACACACATGGTACGTCAACAACGTTTGAACAAGTGATATCACAACAGATCTCTACGCCACAAAAGATGGAAATAAGTTGCAAATAGCTCTCATTAGAGCAGAGATAGCAAATACAATCATCCAGAGGACACATGTCCCAACAATTCATCATTACATCACAGCGGAAGCATCCAAAATGTCTGAGTACAGACAAGATCCAAATAGGCCTAAGAGACCGGAAACGAACAGACGGAGCCCATCCACGAAGTCTCGGATCCTGCCTGGGTCCGCTATCTACTCGTCAGCAGTCTCGTCATACTCCACGTAGTAGCCACCATGGGGATCCTCGGAAACGTAGTCTGCGGAAACCACAGCCCCAAAGGGGTCAGTACATAAACGTACTGGCAAGCAGGACTCACAATTCACCAAAGTGTAACCCGTCAACACCAAGCACAGATGCTTTGGGTTCAACGGAAGAAAGGGGATATAAAAGATGTTGCAACTGGCTGCTCTAACCAACTACAGAGTTACTACCACTTCCGGCTAACAGAAAGGAGATAAGATCGCGTATCGTACCCAACTATAGCTAACCACCAAACAAACCCATCCTGGACCTCGCCCCTTATCCAAAGAAGCAATCCGAGGATAACTCACACAGTTGAATTAACGATGGTTCAGATTATTGTGTCAATAAGCCTATTACTAGTCAAGTTGTTAATCATTGGGTGTAAGGTTGTTAATCATTAGGTTTAAGTTGTCCTGAGTACTTGTTAGCCAGAACTTTCACCAAGTAATCCATAACCGCGGAAAACACGGCTTCTCGAGAAGATTTATCCCTGCAGGGGTGCACCAATTTGGCCGTACACGTAAGAATAACCCGCCAGACGGGGGATCAACCCACCAAGCGAGGTACTCAACACAACTCAACTCTTCTCCGCATCAAGCCCAAAGCACCTTGGGCGCACGGCTAATCGAGCCCCGAAGAAAGGGGACCCTCATAGCACTCTAAGAACGTGTCCCCCTATATGCCGACTACAAAAGTTCCACCCTGCGCTGGGCTCGCAAAAACATGCATGCGGCAAATGGAAAACACGAACTAAATGAGGCGATTTGGACGAGATGCGAATCGAATCAAATTGAGGGGGGCGCCCATACTCGCTTCCCACATGCGGGTAGTGCGCTCATCATGGATCAGTAGACAAGACCCTTTTCCTATTAGGGTCGACACTAGCAGGCCTCAAAACCACACAGGGCCTCCTGCCGGTGCCTTATCATCAAATTATTATTAATAGTAACATTAGCATGATTGATTGATTAAACATCGAGCCCCCAGAACATAAAAGTAATCTAGTAACGGAAAGTAACGGGTAACAGACTCGAGCAAAAACAACCCTAAGCATGCTAGTAAGACACAGGCAACAAGCAAAAGGTTATAGGTATGGAGGTGAGGCAATATCAGGGTTAAAGGATACATGTGATAGGTTCGTAACAGAATAAACTATTCATAGGGCTAGCAGAATAGACAACGGAAAAGTATCGGTAACCAATGTTGAAAGGAACACAGTGGTTCATGTGAGTGAATACTTGCCTGCAAACCCAGTAGCCTGGTACTGAGCTAACTCCTTAGAAGGGGTGTCGTAAGTATCGTCGGTCTCAACGTCGTCGTATATCCGGGAAGAAGCAAACAAACAACGCAAGGAGACAAACAATCAATAACATGGCATAGTGCACAAACATGGGATGATGCATGACCATTTAATTGATGCATCATAAATGACCTAGTTGACAAGATAACAGGTTTAAATGGACCCACATGCACTTTGAGTTGCACATGAAAAGCCCATGAATTATGGTTGAAACAATTGTTTTACAACTAACCAACAGGTGTAAGTGAATTAGCATGATGCATGGATGAAGAAAACAACAAGAAAACAACAATAGAAACAAATTGGAACAAGGTTTACCAAGTTTAGAAATTCATTTATTAAGTTTTGGAATTTTGGTTCCTTAAGGGTGTTACACAAGCATTTGTTGTTTTCACCAATTTTAATTGTTCAAAATAGATAACAAAGTTTATATTTGGAAAGAACACAAGATTTTAGTTGGAATACATGTTTCAATTGTTGAAAAAGGAATTAAGATGAATTACTTATGAATTAAACAAGTTAAACAAGATTTAATTGAATTTAATTCAAACATGAACTTATTTGAATTTTTATTTGTGCAAAACATTAAGTGAGATTCATATTTGAAAAGCTTATACTTTTATGGTTTGAAAACATATTTTATATGTCCCAAAAGAATTTAATTTGATCAAGTTAGGAATTTAGCAATTTTAAATGAATTAAATAAGGTTTAAATTATTTAACCAATTTTAATTATTCAAAACATGAAACAAATTTTATATTTGAAAAGGTGGTTTAATTTTGCATGGAAAACATATTTCATTTGTTGAAATTGGATTTAAAAAGAGCAAGTTATTATTTTGGCAATTTTAAATGCAATAATTAAGAAACAGTTGTTTTCAGAAATTTAAAATATTCAAAACAGCAAACAAAGTTGATATTTGGAAAGTACATGAAAAGTTGATTGGAAAACATATTTAGTTTGTGGAATTTGGAATTTTTATGCTCAAGTTATGAATTTTGCAAGTTTAAGTGAATTAAACAAGATTTCAAATATTTCACCAATTTAAAATATTCAAAACAGTAAACAAATTTTATATTTGGATAGAGCATTCAATTTGGGACAGAAAACATATTAAAAATGTTGAATTTGGAGTTGGGATGAATTACTTATGCATTTTACAAGTTTTGTTAATATTCTGCCATTTTTATTAACAGTTAGGGACTAGAAATAAATTACAGGGACCTAAAAGTTCACAGCAGGGACTTGTTGGTGATTTTCTGTCAAGTTACTGTAACAAAACAAAAGGGAAAAAGGTTTGGTTAATTGGTGGGAGGGGGACTTGAACCCCTGCCCTGGGGCTTGCGCGCAAGGGGCAGTGACCAGTGGGCTGGTGTGCTGTTTTGTGATAGGAAGGGGCAGATCGGCGGGTATGAGGTGTGGGTGCGGGTTTCTGAACTGAACTGCACGCATCGCTTCTGTACCTCGACAGAGATCAGGCAGCGATCGGCAGTGGTGCTCGCCGGAGGCGCTGGGGCGTGGGGTGCTGCGGTCGTGAGCGAAGGGAGAGGGAGGAGAGAAGAGAGGGAGGGAGGCGAGGCGAGGAGCTCACCTCGAGGGCCCTCGAGCGGACAGGAGGCGCAGGGGCAGGAGCAGGTCGCAGCAGGGAGACGGCCGGCGGAAGAGACGGACGGCGGCGGCGCAGCGTTGCCTCCCGGCCCGCGCCGAGTGGCCGAGGAGGGAGCCCGCGGTGGGGAGGCTCCATTCCCACCGTTTGCCCGGCCGGAGGAGGGCTCAACGCCGGCGATCACCGAAGAGAAAGGTGGAGGTTTCGGGTGTGGTTCAGGTACAGAGAAATACAGAGCAGAGAAAGTAGAGAGAAAAGAGAGGGAGAAGGGAGAGGACGGCGGGGGAGAGGGAGAAGGAGGAGAAGGGAAAACCCTAGGGCTAGGGCAGGAGTTATAGGGAGGGGGCGAGCTCCTCAGCCGTTGGTCTCCTTCTCTGGTCGACGTGGGTAGCCTGGATGGGTGCCCTACAGGAGGTTGAAGAAAGGGCGGCTCGAAGGGGTACTGGGCCAAAGGGGGAGAGATGGGCCTGCCCCTCTCTCTGCTGCTGTTGGCTTTTTATTTTTATTTTGTCCTTCTATTTTTTTTGTGCTGAAATGTAATAGGAAGAAAAGTAGATAGATTTGGGGTAGAATATTTTAGGGAAAATTTGTAAAATCTCTTTATTGTAATAGCAACACTTGCCAAGTTTTGGTTTTTCCAAAAATTCAAAGTATAAGTGCTATTTGTAAATGGGTTCTAATTTGAATGATTTTTGGATTAAGTGACATTATTGAAAACAAGAATTTAAATAAGGTGAACATATAATTTTAATTGGAAGCAAAAGATTATAATTGTTGTGTAATTTTCATAGGTTTAACATGGTGGTTGTTTTGGACAATATGATTTGAATTTTTGAATGCAATTTGAATGAATGTTGACTATTAAGTGAATATTGAAAGCAATAATTTAATTAGTTTGAACCTTAGTTTAATGGAAACAAAAGATGGAAGTGCTTTGTCATTTTCATAATTTTCAAAAGGGGTTGCTGTTTTGGAAACTAATTGAATTTGCAAATGGTTTGGTATTAAATGAATTTGTGATTAGAAACAAAATCAACAGTTTGGAATCACAACTTTAATGGAAACAATTGATTGTTTTGATTTGAAATATCACTTTGGAAATTGTAACATCACAAGTATGAAACAAAAGGTTTGAAATTTGGTTTCAAATTCAAATAGAAAACAAAGGAAAACAAAAGGAAAACAAATGGAAACAGTTGGAAAACAAAGCAAAACAGAGGAAAACAAATGGAAAACAAGCAACACAAATGCAATGAACATGATGCCATGATGCAAAACATAAAATAACAGAGAGCAAACCTTCTAATGGCTATTTTTCATACTTGGGATGTTACAACTCCGCCAACTGAGAACCAGCAGAGGCACACTCCATGGACTTCTTGTAATCACCAGAGACGGTAATGACGCCATTGGGACCAGGGATCTTCATCTTCAGATATGCCGTGTGGGTAGAGGCCATGAACTTGCTCAGAGCCGGCCTGCCGAGTAGAGCGTGATAGGGGCTCTGATGATCAACCACCTCGAACTGCAGGCGCTCTGTGCGGCAGTTCTCCCTTGTGCCGAATAGCACGTCTATCCACACTCGACCAATCGGGTTGCACGAGACTCCCGGCACAATGCCATGGAAGGTGGTCTTGCTGGGTAGCAGCATGTTCTCGGCCAGCCCAAGCTTCTCGAGTGTGTCTTTGTACACGATGTTGATGCTGCTGCCGTTGTCGATTAGCACTTTGCTGAACCTCACATTCTTGTCGGGACCCAAGAAGGTGGGATCCACCACCAAGGCGTAGCTACCCGGGTTGGGCATTGCCTTGGGATGATCTACCCGGGACCACTTGATCTCTTGGTTGCACCAATGCATATAGTGAGGAACTGCAGGGATCACGGCATTGACCTCCATGGCACGCCTGTGCTGTGACTGCTTGTCGACGGGCTCTGAGGTGAAGATCATGTAGCTCTCATGGTGCTCTTGATACTGGTTGCGGCCTCCGCCCTCATTGTTGCCGTTGTTGTTGTTGCCCTGGTAGTTGTTGTTGCCTCTGCTGTTGTTGCGGTTGTAGTTGTTGTTGTTGCGGTAGCCTTCATTGTTGAAGTGACGGTTGGCTCCTAAAGCCACTTGGTTCACGTTTTCTCTTCTCGGAAACACTGGCGGCCGAGCTGCGGGTGCGCGAGCAGACTGCACATTGGCATTTGCAGCTGGCAGAGGAGGAGGAGGAGGCAGGCCTTCATTCCTGATCAGATCCCACCACTCGCACTGTCGGGTAGTGTGGTTAGCAGGCCTTGAGGGGTGCTGCGTGTGGAAACTGCATGGGCCATCCTTCATGTCGTCAAAGACGAACTTCCTCGGCTACTCCGAGTTGCCGCTACCCGACTGAGGAGCACGGAATGGTTTCTTGTTGCCTTGGCCCTGGTTCTGGTTCTGCCCGTAGGCTCCAGCAGGTTTCTGCCTTTGGCTACCCCCAGCTCCAACAGCCACTGCATTCACCTCCTCAGGGTCGTACCGAACATCTATTCGGTCACCCCTGCGCTTGTTGCGGAACTCGTTGCGCTTGTTGCCGTAGAAGTTTCTTCTCGGCTCGGAGGAGTCCATCAGAGGCTGGGTGGGATCACCGAGTGCGTACTGATCTGCAATCTTGATGGTCTCCGCCAGAGTGTTTGGCATCTCCCTCTGCAACCTTTGCCACAGCATACTGACGTGTGTGCAACCCTGCGCAAACCAAGTGATGGCCTGGGCCTCGTTCACACCTTCACAGGTGTTTCGCAGCGTGCTCCACCGAGTAAGATACTCGCGGTCTGTCTCGTCTTCTCGCTTCCTGCAAGCAGACAGCTGCTGTGGCCTATTCGGCCTCTTGTAGGTGCTGGTGAAGTTGCTGACGAAGGCGTCCGAGAAGTCCAGCCAGCAATTTATGCTGTGCTTGGGCAAGTTGTTGAGCCAAGTGCGAGCTGGACCCTCTAGCATCTGCGGGATGTACCGCACTGCCCATCTCCTGTTGCCGCCCGCGATGTGGACTGCGGTGACATAGTCATTGAGCCAATCTTCCGGCTTGGTGCTGCCGTTGTAGCTCTTGGTGCCCCTTGCGAGCTGGAAGTTCTTCACGGACGGCTCGTTCATGATGCGCGGGCCAAAGCACTCGGGGCCAGGAGGACCCGTGTTCTCCAGCCGCGCCGACAAGCTGATCCGGTCCAGCTGGTGCCTTGCATCTCCAGGCGCCAACACGCGCTCGCCAACACGATCCAGAATATCATAGCCAGCCTTCTCCATGGCCGAGTAGCCGTCATCATATCTGTCCACCTGCACAGCTGCAGGCTGCTCCACCGGGTTGGCAGCTGGCGCCACTGCGCGCGGCTGCTGCCTCTGCCGAGTAGGCTGAGCGACGGGATGCTGAGAAGGACCTGGGTGCTCTCCAGCTCGGGCCTGGCTTTGAGCTTTATGGGCTTGAAAGCCTGCACCTGCAGCGTTGTGTTTCTGACCGGACTGTCGCGGCACAGCGAGCTGTTTCGCAGCGACAGCCGGGTCGTACACCTGCATTTGCCTATCCTTGCCGGAATGCCCACTTCGGCTTTTCTCACGGCTAGGATGCGGAGATGAAGCCTGATCGTTAGACCTGGCCACATGCGAGTGCACCACCTGAGAAGCTCCAACACCCGGGTTGGCTTTCCGGAACTCCTCGTTCTGCCTAGCCGCCTCTAGCACCAACTCGTTCAGCCTCTCCTGCTGCCTAACGCGCGCGTCGCCAACCAGATGTGGCAACTCGGCAGCTACGGCCTCTGCAGCTCTAAGTGTCTTGGCGGGTGTACTGTATCTGGGTCTAGTGGAGGTGTTTGCGGTGGCGGACTGACTAGGAGCCTCTACAACCGTTGCCATCTCGGCACCTAGGTTGCGACGCGTAGCACCTACTTTGCTAGCTCTCCTAACAACTGGTGTGAAACCGTGAGCCTTGTTGTACTCAAGATGATCTAAGCTAAGCTCTAGCCTGATCTTCTCCAACTCCGCCTGCTCGGCGAGCAGCGCCTTCATGGTCAGGAGCTCGAGGTCGGTGGGAGGCGGCATACCCGTCCGCGCAGCAGACGCAGGGATCGTCGGAGTGGTGGAGAGCGGAAGGTTGCACTCCTTCTCGTAAGGCTTGTGCGTCTTCCCGGCAGCACTAGAGCCAGCGAGATCCTCGATGACAACCACAGCGGTAGCAGCCACGCCCTTCCCGGCATCAGCAGCAGGGCCGGTCATCATCACCTCCGCAACATCCGCGGAGCGGCTCTACGGCCTCCTGCGTGCGGCGATAACGGCGGGTGGATCCTCCGCGTCATGCACCAGCTCGGGGTACTCGCAGTCGATGACGGTGGCGACGTAGACGAGGTGCGCGCCGAAAGAGAGCACCGTGCCGCCCTCCGGCATGGCCCTGCCGCCGAAATCGCCGGCGTTGTCGGTGACGAAGTCGAAGGAGCCGAATCTGTGGACAAGGCCACAGACCAAGCGCTCTCCGGTAGCAGAAATCGATCCCGTCCGAACGGAAACTCCAGCCAGCGCCACTGGTTGCCCCACGGTGGGCGCCAACTGTCGTGGTGGTGTCACGGAAGATGCCATGGGATGGCTAAAGATGTGGGGACGAAGGACGCTGGAGGCGCTCGGGGAGGGATCACGCGACGAGTAGACGCGTGAAGGATGAAACAAGCACTGCAAACAACACGATCTACCCAGGTTCAGGGCCCTCGTGAGGAGGTAAAACCCCTACTCCTGCCTTTCTCTATGTATTCTGATGTCCCACCGAGTAGCCACAGTACAATGGTTCTTGCTACCGAGTAGCCACTCTTCTCTCTACGGGTAGAACGAGGTCAAGAATCCGCAAGATCACCGCATCGTCCCTCACGCAGGAGGGGGCAGGGCACCTTATATACTTGGTGCCCAGCCGGATACAGCCAAATACAAACAAGTGTTGACATTGTGTGCACACCGTCCTTCTTCCGAGTTCCCGCTGACAGCTTTGGCTTCTAAGCTTGTCCTGATGCGGAAAGTCGTTGGGCAAAACCAAGTAACCAGTCTGTTATCACTGTGCGAACACAGAGTAGGTCCCCCCTATCCTGCGACGCCCTGCTGACACACTGTCGCTGTCAGGCACGCCGTCCCCAGATGAACAGTGCTGTGAACAGTGCCAAGTACGGACCCGGGATACGCGGGATTCGGTGTCAGAACGGCTCCTTTGACTTCTGGCCCGAGTAGGTTCCCGCCATTTCTACTCGGTGCAGCTCTTCTGTTCGGAGGAGCACAACTCTCTTGATTCATTCTTCTGGCTGTCTAGGTGTGAGACCGGGTAGCAGTCGACCGGGTAGCGAGTACCAGGTAGCCGGCTACTCGGCCAAACACCCCTTTTGATCTTGCCTTTAGCACTTGCCTTTACCCTACTCGGGGGTAACCCCCCGACACTCCTCGTCGGAGACGATCTCCTCGAACGAAGGTACCTCCCCCATGGGTTCCCCCAGATTGGACAGGAGAGGGAGTCCCGGCGCTTCCACCGCCGGAGGAGGCGATGACAGCGAACCGCCATGGCCGGCCGCACCTGCGGCGAAAACAGAAAATGCCGCGCCGGCGTTATTCCCCTGCATCGGATCCGGACATGAGGTCCAACCGACATGGTGGGCCGCACCTTCGGCTCCGGCAGCAGATGATGCGACGGCGTCCTCCATTCCTAGCGGAACCGCCTCAAGGTTGGGGGAGAAGGAGGGAGGCGTTGGGGCCGGAGCAAAGTGGATTTTTTTGCTAGATTTGGGGCCGGAATGGTAGGCGAGGGAGGCGATGTAAGCAGGAGGGGGCATTTGTACTGACTGCCATTTCGAGGGCCGTTGGGCCTGCTGACGTGTGCACATGCATGTCTCTGCATGGTTCTCCTGTGGGCTGACTTTGTCAAACACAGAGTGATGTGACATTTAGACACTGTTAAACGGGGCCACAACGAGTCAGGGCCACCTATCAGTCGAACAAATTCAGCCAAACCGAGCCAACGAATCGCTCTCTTCCTGCGAACACAACGGTCATTTGCGAGGGATGTCAAACGGCCACCCACGGTGACTAACGTGTATATGTACTCTGCCTCGTTTTCGGTTGCCATTAGTTTCCCGTTCGTTCATCTACTCTCTTGGGTTCACACACCTTGGTTCCACACACGCCTTCGATATTTAGGCGGTTGCCATTTGCAGTTTCCATTTGCGCTCCTTCCGTTCATCATTTTCCTCGACTCTTCTTCCAAACCCATCGAACCCATCGAATCCAGACTTCATCTTCCCCGACTCTTCCTCCAAGCCCACGGTGGAGACTTGCCATGAACGATTGCCGACCAACCATAGAGGTTATCAGCCTCCCTGTCCATGGCGGCAACATGCTGCAGGTGATTTACACCAACGAGGAACCTGCCTTGGACACTGCCTCGCCAATTTTGATCAATGGCTTCAGCCTGAAAAGTACAAGTTCTTAGGCCTCGACCTTGAGTACACACGTAGCCATGCTTACAAACCCCATGCTGTCGCCGTCGTGCAAATCGCCATGCGCAAACAAGTCCTCGTGTACCACTGGTGCAGGTCGCCGCAGGCAGATCGTGGACGCAAGTTGCTGCAAGATTTATTTTCAACAAAGAAGATCACATTCGCAAGCGTGGACACGACGGGCAAAAAGAAGGCTCTTGCCCAATCAGGCTTCTTTCTACCACCACAGTACCACCATGACATCCAGATGGAATTCGGGGTACCCAAAATTGGAATGGATACTCTAGCAGGAAATATCATAGATAGTTCGTATCTCAAGATAAAGTCTGGATTCCCACCAGACCTGCACCAATATTGGGAACGGAAGATGGATCCAACAAGCCTCAACTATGCAGCGGTGGACGGATATGTCAGCTACGAGCTATACAGAAGGATCCGAGACATGAAAAACAGTTTAGGTCCAACATGGCTGGAGAAGATCTGCCCCTGGTGCAAGAGCGAAGATAGAGATTCACGCCGCCGCCGCGGCAACGAGGGCACGAGCAAAAGGATACGCAGCAAGTAGTTGTTTAAGTGTTTTTAGCGCTTGATAATAATTTTTCTTATTTGTGTTCTGATTTGTGTGCGCAAAAAATATGTTTGTTTTACATATTAATGTAATTTTGTGCAATATGTCGCACCTGGAATTTGTTTCCATGATTTATAGATGAAATACATTGCTGCCGTTTTTTTTTTGCATGAATTAACATTAATTGGTCAAACATTAGGAGCATTAGATTCAACTCAAATTCAACAACAAACTCAAACATTTTCGAACTGGCTAGAGATCAAAATGACATATTACAACAGATAATAGTCGCAACGTAAGTCAAACATTTTCAAACTGACTAGAGATCAAACTGACATATTACAACAGATAATAGTCACAACATAAGTCAAACATTTTCAAACTGACTAGAGATCAAACTGACATATTACAACAGATAATAGTCGCAACATAAGTCAAACATTTTCAAACTGACTAGAGATGCACGATACAATACACAATTCAGACTCCCAACAGATAGCAGCTGCAACATAAGCCAAATGATATCTTCAGATAACAGTTCAAACAGCAGCTCAATCTTCTTCAGTCAATAGATCATTCTCCTCCGGCAGATCCGTTGCCGTTGTGCCGACCGAAACAGAGGCCACCGTCCCTGACCTGAGGAGGGTCACTGCCATCCACACACTCACCGAAGAATGGGAACTGGTGCGTGCGTGTGGTGTCGACCTCGTCGTCGTCCCACAGTGGAGTGTCCGAGACGACTGGGCCATGGTCCACGACCTCCAAGACATGGATGAGGACAGTGTGCTCCAATGTCCTCATCGAGGTAGGGGTACGCACTGTGGCCGGCATGTATGGCTCTGGCACCTCCACAATGTAGGTCTTCGGGACTGCGCTCGGCTGCTTCATCCAGGCCTCCACCGACAGGAACCAGCTGTCCACCGGGATATGCATCTGCACCAGATCACCGCCAAGATGGTTGACAAACTTCCCCACCGCAACGGGCTCCCATGCCTTCCGCGGGAACCACTCGAAGGTGAGCTTCGTCAGATACTGTAGCTCAGATTGCTCGGTGCCGCTACAACGGCACCAGCGAATAAATGTGAGCGGCGCTCCACCGGAGACGACGCGCCGGTACAGATGTAACACGGCAGTGTAGTCCTCCTCGGAACAGAATCAAATGAGAAAGTCCACCAGCGGCGCGCTAACATCCACCTTCACCTACCTACGGGTGACTGCGCACTGCGCGACCAACACAACCAGGACTTCCTCAGGCGACAAAGGAGGGCGACGCCCTCCCACGGTGACCTCGAGCGTGCAACCGTGCCACTTCTCCTCAAGCTTCTCCATTGCATGCGATCGGGCGAGCACGCAACGGGCTTGATTCGGCCGTAGTGCGGGCTCCCCAGTCCGGAACATCTCCTCCGGGAACATGCGGCGGGCAGCCATCAACGAAGGAGACAGCGAATAGCCACGCGCGATCTATGCATTTGGTGGGGAAGAATGGGGAATTTGGGGTTCGATCCTGTTTCAGTCTGAGAGCTGGGCAGATGAGCAAATGGGGAATTTGGGGTTCTATCCTGTTTTAGTCTCAATTTGACCCTTTTTTCAACACAAAGTCTGCACTAGGGGCTCCAATTCTTGTTATAACATGTGCTAGATTTTGGTTTTCTATTATGTAAGGCATTCCCCAACAAAGTGAGGAAATAAATCCATTGGTCTACCCCCTTTCCGATGCTAGTTGAAGGGGTAAACGGAAAAGTTTCGGTCAACACATGCCAGAGTTTCGTTGAAGAGGGGGCTCCGGAGTAGGGAACCTTCCTAAGCCTATATGGAGTAAAATCATGTCCATACAAGTGTGCTAGAAGGTGAAGAGAGACAAGATCCAAACCCGAGGTGTGATCGGTCTCACCCGCATCGCTTGCTATATATGCAGGAAGGATCTATACGTACACCTCAACCCTCCCCCCTTCGGACGATCCCGAGGGAATACTATAACAACTCCGGACCGTCTGAATCCCACCCAAAATAAGGGTTTCCCATACCATGTGTGTTTATAGTGTGGCATGATCCATGGATGCCCAAGATTCCCTCACTCTTTGTGTTAGGGCTCACCGGCGTCAGATTCTCTCTAATGGGTTCCAGGACTACTCAGAGCCCGAAACTCCCGGTTCCGAAGGAACGGGGGGAATGTTTCCAATAGGTGGGCCCTACCATTGTCTTGGGTGTTCCTTGGGCCTAATCGAACACAACCGAGCAATTAGTTCCACTTTGCTACCACCTTTCCAGCTCATGTAGAGGGTCCAGAACAACAGTTCCGTCCTTTTCTTCAACGTGCCTAGGGTTTCTCCGGAGAGAGGCTCCGGAGCGTGTGAATCCCACCCAAACCTGGGGTATGCCATATAATGTGTGTTATAGTGTGGCATGGGTCTTGGATGCCCAATATTACCTCACTCTCTGTGTTATGGCTTCATCGGCGTCGGATTCTCTCTTGCGGGTTCCAAGGTTACTCAGAGCCTGAAACTCCTGGATCTGGCGGGACGGGGGAATCTTGCCAAGAGGTGGGACCAACGTTGTCTTGGGTGTTCCTTGGGCATAACCTAACACAACCAACCAATTAGTTCCACTTTTCTACCCCCTTCCGGCTCACGTAGAGGGGCCAGATCGGCAGTTTCGTCCTTTTCTCCAACGGGCCTAGGGTTTCTCCGGAGAGGAGCTCTAGAGCGTCTTAATCCCACCCAAGCCTAGGGTATCACGTAACATGTTTGTTAGAGTGTGTGTCATGGGTCTTGGAAGCCCAATATTCCCACACTCTTTGTGTTAGGGATTCACCAACGTCAGATTCTCTCTTGTTGTTGCAGGACTACTCACGGACCAAAACTCCCGGATCTGATGAAGAACGGGGAGGGGGGGACCTTGCCAAGAGGTGGGCCCTACCATTGTCCTGGGTATTCCTTGGGCCTAAAAAACACAACCAAGCAATTAGTTACACTTTGCTACCCCTTCCGGCTCACGTAGAGGGTCCGGAATGGCAGTTCCGTCCTTTTTTTCAACGAGCCTAGGGTTTTTCCGGAGAGGAGCTCCAGAGCGTCTTAATCCCACCCAAACGTAGAGTATGCCATACCATGTGTGTTACAGTGTGTCATGGCTCCTGGATGCCCAATATTCCCTCACTCTTTGTGTTATGGCTTCACCGGCGTCGGATTCTCTCTCGTGGGTTCGAGGACTACTCACAGCCCGAAACTCCCGGATCTGACGGAACGGAGGGAATCTTGCCAATAGGTGGGCCCTACCATTCTCTTGGTTGTTCCTTGGGCCTAACATAACACAACCGAGCAATTAGTTCCACTTTGCTACCCCTTCCGGCTCACGTAGAGGGTCCAGAACAGCAGTTCCGTCCTTTTTTCTCCAACGAGCCTAGGGTTTCTCCGGAGAGGAGCTTTAGAGGGTCTGAATCCCATCCAAGAATAGGGTATGCCATACCATGTGTGTTAGAGTGTGGCATGGGTCTTGGATTCCCAATATTCCCTCACTCTCTGTGTTATGGCTTCACCGGCGTCGGATTCTCTCTCGTGGGTTCTAGGACTACTCATAGCCCGAAACTCCCGGATCTGATGGAGAACGGGGGGAATATTGCCAAGAGGTGGGGACCTACCATTTTCTTGGGTGTTCCTTGGTCCTAACCTAACACAACCAAGAAATTAGTTCCACTTTGCTACCCCTTTTCGGCTCACGTAGAGGGTCCGTAACGACAGTTCCGTCCTTTTCTATAGTGGGTCTAGGGTATCTCCAGAGAGGAGCTTCGGAGCGTCTGAATCCCACCCAAGCCTAGGTTATGCCATACAATGTGTATTATAGTGTGGCATGTGTATTCGATCACCAAGATTGCCTGAATCTTTGTGTTATGGCTGCACTGGCGTCGGATTCTCTCTCGCCGGTTCCAGGGCTATACTCAAAGCCTGAAACTCCTGGATCTGACGGAACGGGGGGAATCTTGCCAAGAGGTGGGCCCTGCATTGTATTGGGTGTTCCTTGGGCCTAAAACTAACACAGTCAAGCAATTAGTTCCACTTTGCTACCCCTTCCGGCTTACGTAGAGGGTCTAGATCAGCAATATCATCCTTTTCTCCAACGGACCTAGGGTTTATCCGGAGAGGAGCTCCGGTGCGTCTAATCCCACCCAAGACTAGGGTTCACATAACATGTTTGTTGGAGCGTGGCATATGTCTTGGATTCCCAAGATTCCCTCACTCTTTGTGTTAGCGCTTCACCACCGTTGGATTCTCTCTCGCTGGTTCCACGGCTACTCAGAGCCCGAAACTCCCGGATCTGGCGGAACGGGGGGAATCTTGCCAAGAGGTGGGACCTACCATAGTCTTGGGTGTTCCTTGGGCCTAACCTAACAGAACCAAACAATTAGTTACGCTTTGCTACCCCCTTACGGCTCACGTAGAGAGGGGCCAGATCTGCAGTTTCGTCCTTTTTCTCCAAGGGGCTAGGATTTCTCTGGAGAGGAGCTCCAGTGCGTCTTAATCCCTCCCAGGCCTAGGGTATCACATAAAATGTTTTTTAGAGCGTGGCATGCGTCTTGGATGCCCAAGATTCCCTTACTCTTTGTGTTAGGGCTTCACCGGCGTCGGATTCTCTCTCGCCGGTTCCAAGGCTACTCAGAGCCCGAAACTCCCCGATCTGACGGGACGGGGGGGAATCTTGCCAAGAGGTGGCCCTACCACAGTCTTGGGTGTTCCCTTGGGACTAACCTAACATAACCAAGCAACTTTCCGCTTTGCTTCCCCCTTCCGGCTCACATAGAGGGGCCAGATCTACAGTTCCGTCCTTTTCTCCAGGTGGCTAGGGTTTCTTTGGAGAGGAGCTCCAGAGTGTCTTAATCCTACCCGAGCCTAGGGTATCAAATAAAATGTTTTTTAGAGTGTGGAATGGGTCTTGGATGCACAATATTCCCTCACTCTTTGTGTTAGGGCTTCAACGGCGTGAGATTCTCTCTAGTTGTTGCATGATTGAAACTCCCGGATCCGACGAAACGGGGGGATCTTGCCAAGAGGTGGGACCTACCATTGTCTTGGTTGTTCCTTGGGCCTAAACCAACACAACCAAGCAATTAGTTCCACTTTTCTACCTTATTTCGGCTCACGTAGAGGTTCCATAACGGCAGTTCCGTCCTTTTTTCCAGCGGGCCTAGGGTTTCTCCGGAGAGGAGCTCCGGAGCGTATGAATCCCACCCAAGCCTAGGGTATGCCTTACCATGTGTGTTATAGTGTGGCATGGGTCCTGGATGCCCAATATTCCCTCACTCTCTGTGTTATGGCTTCACCGGCGTTGGATTCTCTCT
Source organism: Alopecurus myosuroides (assembly GCA_028641055.1). Taxonomy (NCBI): domain Eukaryota; kingdom Viridiplantae; phylum Streptophyta; class Magnoliopsida; order Poales; family Poaceae; genus Alopecurus; species Alopecurus myosuroides. The sequence continues at coordinate 75,345,504 of CM054062.1, forward strand.
CGTGGGTTCGAGGACTACAAACAACCCGAAACTCTCGGATCTGACGGAACAGAGGGAATCTTTCCAATAGGTGGGACCTACCATTGTCTTGTTTGTTCCATGGGCCTAACCTAACGCAGCCGAGCAATTAGTTCCACTTTGCTACCCCTTACGGCTCACGTATAGGGTCCAGAACAACAGTTCCGTCCTTTTTTCTCCAACGGGCCTAGGATTTCTCCGGAGAGGAGATCTGGAGCGTCTGAATCCCAAACAACCATAGGTTATGCCATACCATGTGTGTTAGAGTGTGGCATGAGTCTTGGATTCCCAGTATTCCCTCACTCTCTGTGTTATGGCTTCACCGGCGTCGGATTTTCTCTCGTGGGTTCCAAGAGTACTCATGGCCCGAAACTCCCGGACCTGACGAAGAACAAGAGGAATCTTTCCAAGAGGTGCGCCCTACCATTGTCTTCGTTTTTCCTTGGGCCTAGCCTAACACAACCAAGCAATTAGTTCCACTTTTCTACCCCCTTTCCGCCTCACGTAGAGGGTCCAGCACAGCAGTTCCGTCCTTTTTTCTCGAACGGGCCTAGGGTTTCTCCGAAGAGGAGCTCTAGAGCGTATTAATCCCACCCAAGCTTAGGGTATGTCATACCATGTGTGTTAGAGTGTGAAATGGGTCTTGGATTCCCAAGGTTGCCTTAATCTCTGTGTTATGGCTTCACCGGCGTCAGATTCTCTCTCGTGGGTTCGAGAACTACAAACAGCCAGAAACTCCCGGATCTGACGGAACGGAGGGAATATTTCCAAGAGGTGGGCCCTACTATTGTCTTGTTTGTTCCTTGGGCCTAACCTAACACAACCGAGCAATTAGTTCCACTTTGCTACCCCCTTCCGGCTCACGTAGAGTCCAGAACAACAATTTCGTCCTTTTTTCTCCATCAGGCCTAGGGTTTCTCCGGAGAGGAGCTCTGGAGCGTCTGAATCCCACACAATACTAGGGTATTCCATACCATGTGTTTTAGAGTGTGGCATGGGTATTGGATGCCCAATATTCCCTCACTCTCTGTGTTATGGCTTCACCGGTGTCAGATTCTCTCTCGTGGGTTCCAGGACTACTCATAGCCCGAAACTCGCGGATCTGACGGAGAACGGGGAGGGGGGATCTTGTCAATAGGTGGGCCTTACCATTGTATTGGTGTTTCTTGGGCCTAACCTAACACAACCAAGCAATTAGTTCCACTTTGCTACCCCCTTCCGGCTCACGTAGAGGGTCCATAACAGCAACTCCGTCCTTTTTTCTCCAACGGGCCTAGGGTTTTTTCGGAGAGGAGATCTAGAGCGTCTTATTCCAACACAAGGCTAGGGTATGTCATACCATGTGTTTTAGATTGTTACATGGGTCTTGGATTCCCAAGATCGCCTCAATCTCTATGTTATGGCTTCACCGGCGTCAGATTCTCTCTTGCGGGTTCCAGGATATACTCAGAGCCCGAAATTCTCGGATGTGACTGGAGGGGGGGGAATCTTTCCAAGAAGTGGGACCCGCCATTGAATTGGGTGTTCTTTGGGCCTAACCTAACACAACCATGAAATTAGTTCCACTTTGCTACCCCTTTCCGGCTCACATAGAGGGGTCAGGACGATAGTTCTGTCCTTTTCTTTAGCGGGCCTAGGGCATCTCCGGAGAGGAGCTTCAGAGCGTCTGAATCCCACCCAAGCCTACGGTATGCCATACCATACATGTGTCTTATAGTGTGGCATGTGTCTTCCATGACCAAGATTCCCTAAATCTTTGTGTTATGCCTTCACCGGCACCAGATTCTCTCTCGCGGGTTCCAGGGCTACTCAGAGCCCAAAACTCCTGGATCTGACGGAACTAGGAGAATCTTGACAAGAGGTGGGCCCTACATTGTATTGGGTGTTCCTTTGGCCTAACATAACACAGTCAAGAAATTATTTCCACTTCGCTACCCCCTTTCGGCTCACGTAGAGAGGCCAGATCAGCAGTTCCGTCCTTTTCTCCAACGGGCCTAGGGTATCTTCGGAGAGGAGCTCCAGAGCGTCTTAATCCCACCCAATCCTAGGGTATCACATAACATGTTTGTTAGAGTGTGTAATTGGTCTTGGATGCACAATATTCCATCACTCTTTGTGCTAGGGCTTCACCGGTGTGAGATTCGATCTCTCTAGTTGTTGCATGACTACTTAGGGACCAAAACTCCCGGATCTGACGGAACGGGGGGGGGATCTTGCCAAGAGGTGGAACGTCCCATTGTCTTGGTTGTTCCTTGGTACTAAACCAACACAACCAAGCAATTAGTGCCACTTTTCTACCCCCTTCCGGCTGACGTAGAGGGTCCAAAACGACAGTTCCGTCCTTTTTCCAGCGGGCCTAGGGTTTCTCCGGACAGGAGCTCCGGAGCGTCTGAATCCCAAACAAGACTAGGGTATTCCATACCATGTGTGTTAGAGTGTGTCATGCATGGGTCCTGGATGCCCAATATTTCCTCACTCTTTGTGTTAGGGCTTCACCGGCGTGAGATTCTCTCTAGCTGTTGCATGACTACTCACGGACCGAAATTCCTGGAGCTGACGGAACGGGGGGGATCTTGGCAAGAGGTGGGACCTACCATTGTATTGGTTGTTCCTTGGGCCTAACCCAACAGAACAAAGCAATTATTTACACTTTTCTACCCCCTTCCGGCGCACGTAGAGGGTCTAGAATGACAGTTCCGTCCTTTTTCCAGCGGGCCTAAGGTTTCTTCGGAGAGGAGCTCCAGAGCGTCTGAATCCCACCCAAGCCTAGGGTATTCCATACCATGTGTGTTAGAGTGTGGCATGGGTCTTGGATGTCCAATATTACCTCACTCTCTGTGTTATGGCTTCACCGGCGTCGGATTCTAGCTTGTGGGTTCCAAGACTACTCACAGCCCGAAACTCCCGGATCTGACGGAGAACGGGGGGAATGTTGCCAATAGCTGGGCCCTACCATTTTATTGGGTGTTTCTTGGTCCTAAGCTAACACAACCAAGCAATCAGTTCCACTTGCTACCCCCTTCCGGCTCACATGGAGGGGCCAGCGGGCTTAGGGTTTCTCCGGAGAGGGGTTCCAGAGCGTTTGAATCCCACCCAAATCAAGGGTTTTCCATACCATGTGTGTTAGAGTGTGGCATGCGCCTTGGATGCCCAAGATTCCCTCACTCTTTGTGTTAGGGCTTCACCGACGTTAGGTTCTCTCTAATGGGTTCCAGGATACTGAGAGCCCGAAACTCCCGGATCTGACTGGACGGGGGGAATATTTCCAAGATGTGGGCCCTACCATTATCTTGGGTGTTCTTTACGCCTAACCTAACACAACCAAGCAATTAGTTCCACTTTGCTACCCCTTTCCGTCTCACGTAGAGGGTCTATAACGACAATTCCGTCCTTTTCTTTAGCGGGCCTAGCGTATCTCCGGAGAGGAGCTTCGGAGCGTCTGAACCCCACCCAAGCCTAGGTTATTACATAACATGTGTCTTATAGTGTGGCATGTGTCTTCGATGCCCAAGATTGCCTCAATCTATGTGTTATGGCTTCACCAGCGTCGGATTCGTGCTCGCGGGTTCTAGGGCTACTCAAAGCATGAAACTCCCGGATCTGACGAAACGGGGGAATCTTGCCAATAGGTGGGACCTACATTATCTTGGGTTTTCCTTGGGACTAACCTAACACAACCAAACAATTGGTTCCACTTTGGGACCCCCTTCCGGCTCACGTAGAGGGGGCTAGACCGTTAGTTCCGTCCTTTTCTCCAACGGGCCTAGGGTTTCTCTAGAGAGGAGTTCTAGAGCGTCTTAATCCCACCCAATCCTAGGGTATCACATAACATTTTTGTTAGAGTGTGGCATGGTGATGACTCCCAAGTGCAGGAGATCAATTGTAGTACCTTTCGATAAGTATTTGAGTGTCGAACCCACGAGGAGCTAAAGGTAAGCTATCTATTCTCTAAAGCCCTATAACCCTCTTATATGGCTGTTTATGCAAAGCAATAAGTTTGACTAAAATGAACTAACTAATTAAAAGCAAGTGAAGTGGAGTGTGGTTTGTCTAGTAACTAGTGAAGCAAGTTTAAAATGCAAGTTTCTAAGCAAGTTTCACAAGTAGCAAGCAGCAAATATCTCAAGTATCTCAAGGGAGCAAGTGTTCTAGCAATAGGTGTTTCGTTCGTGTGGTTGTCACAATTAGTGATGCACATGTTTCAGTCTTAGTTGTTTCTTCTAGGAAGGAGCCATGAATAGGTATAGTCAAGTAAATGATCTACAACCCCTTATGATGGATCATGTGGCCAAGTAAATGACTGCACAAGATTGATTAAGACATAAAGTCCCACCATAGCCTTACGTTCTAAGGTCCCCTATATATATCCCCCAATAACTTAACTTTCTGGCTCGGTCTTAGGTTACTGTCACTCCCAAGTCACCACCACTCCATTATGCTACCGGTGATCACCTTACATGTATTCCCCAACATATGCGTGCACTCATATATTGTACATAAAGACAATCATAGAAGATAACAAACTTGTATGCAACCAATCAACGAACTATTTCACCATTGCCAAGAACAATTCACTACTCAAACATAGACGGGGAGACACAATACATCAAGGGAATATAGTATTGCATCATACATCGTGTTTGCCAAGAGATTACAGTGGAGAGATGGAGCTGATCTTGCTGTAGATGTTGATGATGAACACGCCGGAGGGGGGTGGAGCCCTCCGGGGGTGATCCCGGCGGCGTTTCCCCCCTCCGATCTTCTCCGGCGGCAGCCTTCTGTCTCTCTGTTTCGTGGTTTCGTCTCTCGGCGCCGCCTCCTCCTCGAAAAGTCCAGGGGACCCTTTATATAGTCGTTTTTAGGTCACGAGACACTCGGGAGAAGAAAGATCGACGGCATCGGAGCCACGGGGGCAAAAAGGGGCCTCTCACGCGGCCAAGGAATCTGGCCGCATGGAGGGTCCTCTTTGCCACCTGGTTGGCCCTTTGGCCCTCTACTTTGGCCCATGGTCTTTGTCTCGAAAATTCTGAACCGTGCTCTTTGGCCTTGCCCTTTTTGGAGTCCCGAAGCTCCCGGAAAGTCTGAAACACTAAAAAGTATGTTTTCTGGAAAAACAGGGTTAGAACCAAAAGAAGGGGGATTGTTTAGAAAGTCCCCAAATCATTATAAAACATGAATATAAGTTGCTAATATGTAGGAAAAACAAGTAATAACATGCAAAGTTCATGTATGCATTTTACATGCATCAACATCCCCAAGCTTAACCCATGCTCGTCCTCGAGTATGAAGGTGATAAAACTAACATGGACTTTGCATATTGAAACAATCATGGGATATCAAGGAGGATTATTCATGCTACATATAATCAAATGATTAATACTAGAAATGAGTGGCAATATACAATTCATGTTGTAAGAAATATCAAATATGCAAGTAAAGATGCTTCATGAAAGTTCACAAAGTGTATAATGAAATAAAAGCACTATGGACCAAATGCATACACAAAATGAAAAATAAAATCCTATATTGGTCAAAGAATAGCATAATGGAAAATAGAAAATATGGTGGACACTTTGGAGAAAATTGAGTATAGGTAAAACATGATCAAGTCTTATTTAGCCTCTAAATTATTCAACTAAAATTACTAACTGAAATGTGGTATCCATTGATCTAGGACTCTCATTGCCCCTTTATCACTAGCATCTTAAATGGTGAATGTTGAAGTAATGTGAACTAATATTCCCTCATTCTTTGTGTTAGGTCTTCACCGACGTCAGATTCTCTCTAATGGGTTCGAGGACTACTCAGAGCCCTAAACTCCCGGATCTAAAGGAACGGGGGGAATGTTTCCAAGAGGTAGGCCCTATATTTTATTGGGTGTTCCTTGGTCCTAAGCTAACACAACCAAGCAATTAATTCCACTTTGCTACCCCCTTCCGGCTCACGTAGAGGGGCTAGATCGGCAGTTCCGTCCTTTTCTCCAACGGGCCTAGGGTTTCTCTGGAGAGGATCTCCAGAGCTTCTTAATCCTACCCAAGCCTAGGGTATCACATAACATGTATGTTAGAGTGTGGCATGGGTCTTTTATGCCCAAGATTCCCTTACTCTTTGTGTTAGGGCTTCACCGGCGTCAGATTCTCGATCTCTCGTGGGTTCTAGGGGCTACTACTCATAGCCCGAAACTCCTGGATCTGACGGAATGGGGGGAATCTTTCCAAGAGGTGGGCCCTACCATTGCCTTGTGTGTTCCTTGGGCCTAATTAACCTAACAGAACCAAACAATTAGTTCCACTTTGCTACCCCCATCCGGCTCACATAGAGGGGCTAAATCGGAAGTTCCGTCCTTTTCTCCAACGGGCCTAGGGTTTCTCCGAAGAGGAGCTCTGGAGCGTCTTAATCCCACCCAAGAATATGGTATCACATAACATGTTTGTTATAGTGTGGCATGGGTCTTGGATGCACAAGATTACCTCACTCTTTGTGTTAGGGCTTCAGCGGCGTCAGATTCTCTCTCTCGGGTTCTAGGACTACTCAGAGCTCGAAACTCCCGGATCCGACGGAACGGGGGAATCTTGCCAAGAGGTGGGCCCTAACATTTTCTTGGGTTTTCCCTAGTCCTAACCTAACACAACCAAGCAATCAGTTCCACTTTGCTATCCCCTTCCGACTCACGTAGAGGGGCCAGAACGACAGATTCATCTTTTTCTCCAGCGGGCCTAGGGTTTTTCCGGAGAGGGGTTCCAGAGCATCTGTATCCCACCCAAACCAAGGTTTTGGCATACCATGTGTGTTAGAGTGTGGCATGGGCCTTGGATTCCCAAGTTTCCCTCACTCTTGGTGTTAGGGCTTCACCGGCGTTAGATTCTCTCTCGCAGGTTCCAGGACTACTTAGAGCTTGAAACTCTCCCTTCGGACGAACCCGAGGGAATACTATGAGAACATGGGGTATATATATTAGTTTTCCATCTACCTATAGCCTACCCTAACTCGACCAAACAAAATATTCCATTAGGACACCCCTTCCGATTTCGGTGGAAAGGGTAGACGAACAAGTTGACTTTTCGGTCAACATGCCAGAGTTTCGCTGAACCGGGGGCTCTGGAGCATAGGAATCCCTACAAAACCTAGATGGGGTCCAATCATGTATATACAAGTGTATGTAAGAGGTGTTACCGGTTTCACCGACATCACTTGTACAGAGGAAGGGTTCTTCCACTACATCTCGAAAGTCCCCCTTCAGACGAACCTGAGCGAATGTCTTATCAGAACTAGTGGTAGATATTAGTTCTCCATGTACCTATGACTACCCTAACACAACCAAACAAAATATCCCATTGGGACCCCCCCTTTCCGATGCCGGTGGAAGGGGTAGACAAAAAAGTTGACTTTGAGCATGAGAAGCCTACCACAGGAAAACTAAATATACAATTGGGACACCCCCTTCGGAGCTGAAATTTAGGGAGTTTCAATCAAACTTGAGTCAAAATAAAGATAATACATTCACACTGAAGGGAGCTTAATTAAGATAATAATAATTACAGTCAATAAAAGCCTAAACTAGGTGGTGGCACTCCTCGGACCCGCAGTTCGGGCATGTTCCCGGCTGTGCAAGTGCCCAGCTGCAAATGGGGCAGTTACATGGGAGGAGGAAGGCATTTGCTGGCGGGGCGGCAGGTTCTGGAGGTGCCAAGGGGCGCCACTCTGTCTTGGGCGAGTCCTCTTCCTCCTCCTCCTCGTCGGAACACTCCGTGTCGCTGGAGTGCACGCTGTTGTCGATGATGTAGGAGTGGAGCCGCCCTAAGTACTCCAGCTCCACTTGCTCGTCCCAGTACAACAAAGACATGGCATCCTGGGGTCATGATGCCTCGTCTGCCACGGCATGTTATCATAGCACTGGTTGATGTAGTCGACCCGTGCTTGGCCGGAGAGATGCGGCGCCACGGGACAAAGATGGTGTCACACCCCAGTTTTTGGATTCTTGTACTATGCTCAAGAAGACAAAAATTAGGGCCAACACATTTTTTTCTTCTAACAACATGATTGTTTGAACTAACATGTGTTTATGGTATTTATCGTATTTGCAACACAAGTTTTGTTTCTTGGTAAAACCAATATCAATTTTTTTCTGAAAAAACTTTATAATTTTTTTGATGTTTTCCCTAATGTTACTTGAGTGGATTTTTATTCCAAGACTTGGATCATTCTTGTTTGAATGTTAAAATAAACTCTTAACTTTTTTGTATCGAAGAAAACAAAATTTCAAAATAATTTATGGAATTTTTCTTTTAATTTTTTCTATAGAAATTATTTCCTGAAAATATAGCCAAGTACATGTTTTCTACCTTTGTTTTCACTAGGCTATGAAATGTTATTTTATGTTTTCTTGACTTTTATTTGTTCCTTGATACATGTACTACAAACACATCAGCTTGGTTTTATTTTTGGATTAATAAAATTTATGTTTTGCTTCTTGTCTTTGTGGTATAAAATTAAGGCAGAAAAAGGCATTTTTGGAAAACAGAGAAAAACAGAAAGTACACCTTTTTCCACATTGTCTTCATGGCCTTAAACTATATCAAATTTGTTTTCAAAAGAAGTTTCTGAAAGATTACAACATGGTTAACAAGTTCCCACTTTGAAAACAAATTTTGGAAAACAATTGACCCTTGAAAACAAACCCAACTTTTTGATCTTTTCATCTGTTTTCAACACTTAGAAATTTTCACTAAGTACTAGACTGGATTGTTTGAATTTTGTGAACAGTGTGGGATACACTTTTTGACAGTTGATTTCTTCGTTTTTCTTTGCAAATTTTGAAAGGTAACCTGGTCTAGTGTGTTGACTAACCTATTGACTCGAGCCAGGATGTGTTGTCTTGCTTCTAGAAGCCTTGAGGATGAAGAAACCAAGAGAGAGAGAGAGTGATGATGTGGCAAGTATGGACACCCATGCTTTGACGATTTGACCTCTTTCCCTTGCCTCCCCTTGCCCCCAAAGGCCAGGCTTTGACTGACCCCTTCGTGGTCTTGCCCTGGGCCAGCTTTGCCTTGTGATGGAAAGACCAAAATCACCTCTGGACTAGCCCTTGCCATTGCATGACATCAACCCGAGCCATCTTTTTGCCATTGCCCATTTCTCCATGGGAACAAGTCACCCAGCCCCATCCCCTGCGCCACTGCACTCCCTCACACTCTCACAACTCCCCGCGTCGAGATCTAGCCCTGTCGTGGCCCCTGGAGCTTGCTCGAGCCGTGAACCCCGGCGAACACCGCCGGGAGCTCGAGGTTGCATCTTCCTCTCCCATGGTTTCCCCACTCCCTCCACTGCCCTAGATCGACTCACCCCACTCCACTGACCCGCGCTGACACCTTCCCTCGGCCTCTTCATGCAGGAGACACCGCCGTCGTCCGTGGACGCCTCCACGGGCACCGGCCGCGCGTCGCCGCCTGGAGCCGCGCCCGTCAGCACCAACTGCTCCCCTCGATGCCCCTCTACTTCTGGAACATCACCGAGCCCACGCTAGCAGCCCAAGCCCTCCCACGGTGAGCCCGCGCCGTCGCCGTTTCTCCCATCGAGCCCGATGAGAGAGAGGAGGGATGGGAGGAAGACGACACGTGCGCCATTGGATCTCCGATCCACGGCCACGCTTGAACGCGTCCGTTCCCGCGCTGGCCACGCACGCGCTGTGCGGTTGGGCCGCGCCGCTAATCTGTTGGGCCGCGCCCGCGAGAAACCCAGCCCGCGCTGCCTGTTGTTTTTCTTTTAAATTTTTGACAGGAACTTGCTAGTTTACTTTAGGCGTGTGAAAAATACCAAAGTTGTAAATTAAAATCCACCAAAAATGAAGGCACTAGTTTTATGTTTTCTAAACCACATGAAATTTGTAGATCTAAGTTTTGGCTCATATTTTTCTCTCAATGTCTGTTTTGCCACAGAGTGTCTGTGAACTTGTTTTAAGCATAACTTTTTGGATCAGTAACTAAAATGGTCAAACTACATTGTTTTGGATAGCTAGTGAGTAGATCTATCACTAGGACTTTGCCTCGCATCTAGGTGAGCTACCAAATTGAAATGCCATCCATTTTGGTAAAAGGAAAGTGGGCTTTTCTAGGATTCTTAGAGTGAGCTTAAAAACGATTTTGAGGTAAATCCAACTGTATGAGTTTGCTACTGACTAGTTCTATCTAATCCTAGCTTGGGTTAATGTTTGTAGCTGTATATTAATTTTGGTGAGCATATCTAGAAACAACACTTTTCTGTTTTCATTAATGTTTGTGTATTTGTTTGAAATGAAATGTTTGATTGATTGTATATTGTTTCCTAGCTTGTATAGAGTTGTTACCACTTGTTATTAGGTTGTTATCTTGCCGTACCTATGCCTTAGAAAGTGTGTGCTTGTTTGGAAAGTCAAATAAGAGTAGGAATAGCACTTGTTATTCTCTAGTTTTATTATTTAGATTATTGTGTGAGCTAAATCTTCGTGTGCTTGATTGACTAAGTTTGTGCTAGGTTTGCTATGGGTCCATTACCATTTTAGTACTGTTATTTTGGTGTTATTGTCTCTGTTAGCTTGCATGTTAATTTATAGCAAAGCATGTGTCGCATTTGTTGATTGTTTTCACTAGTACTATTTCGCTAGTATGAATAGCCTTGTATGGATTGTTTGGTTAGATTAATTTTTGTCATGAGTGACCAGAGGCTTTGTACCTCTTTTGCCTTGGTATTAGTGGTCCCATAACCCACTGGTCCCATTGCATCTTGGATGAGGATAAAAATCCCCAACCTTACATTTCTGTGAAAATAGCATGCCTTATTATATTGATTATTAATTTCCACCAAGGAAAATAGATTGTTTGTTTCAGTTATGCAAGTGGAGAAGTTTATTTATTCTTTGTGAATACTAGTATGTTCAGTGGTGATTCATTTTTTAGCACAATATTCCTTAGGAGTATCATGTTAAGAAATGCTTCACTATTGTTTGCTTAAATTAAATTGTTTGCTAATAGAATTGGTTTATGCTTGCTTAGTAGATATTCTCATAGAATTATTTTATGGTATTGATTATTAGCATGTGTAAGGTTTCTGTGCTGTTAGTAGGTTTATTTATATTCATGACTTGCTTGTTTAGAGTTAAGCATCCTTGTAGCGTTGTTTGCTTCTCTAGTGTTGAACTAATGTCACCACTAGAAATTATGGCTTTGCTCTAGTATTGTTGCCTTTTTATTCTATGAGTGTGTGCTTTATCCTAGCATGTTTAGGATGTCACTACTTCTGTTAGTATGCCATGAATTCTTTAGTTGCTAGTGCTATAGTTGTAGAATACAATTATTTCTTATAGCATGTTTGTGTAGAATTTCCATACTAGTATGCTATAAAGGCAGTCCTATTTTTATGTTATTTGAAGAGTATTATCTTGAGTGGTGATTGTGTTTTAGGTTAGATTTTATGGTTTGTTACCATTGATTTTAGCTACTAGTTTGTTTGTTTAATTTTCATGATTGATGGATTCCATAACTTTGAGTAGACATACACATAGTCTATAACTAGCCTATTCATCTCTGATGTGTTTGCTTGTTGTTTGGAAATTGTCTAAATGCTTGCCTTAGCATGAGTATTATACTTATGCTATTGTTGTGCTAAGTGTTGTTTTTGTTCTTAGGTAGTATCTTGTTATCTATGCATTAGTTTAGTCATGAACTTGTTTGGGGATGATTGTTTATGTGTTGTTAGTACCCACTGCCATGGGTATTGCTTTGATTGATTGTTATTATTTTAGTAGTCTCGCCTCTTGTGCCCACAAGCTATAATTTTAGCTTCTTGAATATCTTATTATGAGAGTGGTACACCCACTCCATATATGATATATAAGATGTGGGATGTGGTTTCTAAACCATAGGCGCGTTTGATGATAGTTTTGTACCCCGAGAGTTATGTGAGATAGTTTCCTCGATAACTTTTGAGTGATTGCGCTAGTATAAGTTTGCTTGTTGTATGTGTTGTTTAGTTTAGTTGTTTGGTCTTTAGTTCTGAGTGTGTGTCTTTAATTCTTTTACGACGTTAGAAAATGAAGAAGAAGAAGAAGCAGCAATTGTGGACTTGTGCGTGAAGTTCAAACTACTTCAAGGCCAAGGACAATAAGAGTTTTAAGGCAAGCCATCCCGATGCTTGATGTTATAATACACTTATCATTATCTATCATGCATGTTTTACTTCTGAAAAGTTTTACAAAAACTTTGATTTCCAAAAACTATTTTTGAGTGACTATTACTACTACTACTATTATATATACTATTACTACTGTCGCACCCGGACTTCTAAAGGATACTCACAGTCCGCTAAACAGTAGAACAAATGGATTACGGGGCATACCGGCACCCGCATCTCAATATGAGCAGGCCAACACGTAAACGTGTGACAACCATTCTCTACTGTCCATCGTCTGCGTAAACCATCCCATAGAAATCAGGACACTTCCGTTGACGTACTTCATAACATACACACATGGTACGTCAACGGCATTAGAACAACTGATATCACAACATATCTCTAAGACACAAAAGATTGAAATAAGTTTCAAATGGCTCTCACTACAGCAGAGATAGCAAATAAAATCATCCAGAGGACACATGTCCCAACAATTCATCATTACAACACAGCGGAAGCATCCAAAGTGTCTGAGTACAGACAAGATCCAAATAGGCCTAAGAGGCGGAAACGAAAAGACGGAGCCCATCCACGATGTCTCGGATCCTGCCCGGGTCCGCTATCTACTCGTCAGCAGCCTCGTCATACTCCACGTAGTAGCCACCATGGGGATCCTCGGAAACGTAGTCTGCGGAAACCACAGCCCCAAAGGGGTCAGTACATAAATGTACTGGCAAGCAAGACTCACAAGATACCATAGTGTACCCGGCAACACCAAGTACATATGCTTTGGGTTCAACGGAAGAATAGGTGATACAAAAGTGCGGCAGCAGGCTGCTCTAACCAACTACAGAAACATGCTATAACTTCCGGCTAACAGAAAGGAGATAAGATAGCGTATCGTAACCAACTACTACTAACTCCAAACAAACCCATCCTGGACCTCGCCCCTTATCCAAAGAAGCAATCCGAGGACAACTCACACAGTTGGATTAATGATGGTTCAAGTTATTGTGTCAATAAGACTATTACTAGTCAAGTTATCATTAGTTAGGTGTAAGTTGTTCTGAGTACTTGTTAGCCAGTACTTTCACCAAGTCAACCATAACCGCGGAAAACACGGCTTCTCGAGAAGATTTAACCCTGCAGGGGTGCACCAATTTGGCCGTACACGTAAGAATATCCCGCCAGACGGGAATCAAACCCACCAAGAGAGGCACTCAACACAACTCAACTCTTCTTCGCATCAAGCCCAAAGAACCACGTGCTGTGCGTGCGCGGCTAATCGAGCCCCCACGAAGAAAAGGGGGACCCTCATAGCACTCTAAGACCACGCCGCCCTCAATGCCGACTACAAAAGTTCCACCCTGGCCTCGGGTTCGTACCAGCATATGAGTGCATCAAAGGGAAAGCCCGAACTAAGTGTGGCGATTTGGACGAGATGCGAATCGAATCAAATTGAGGGGGGCGCCCATACACGCTTCCCACATGCGGATAGTGCGCTCATCATGGGTCAGTAGACAAGACCCTTTTCCTAATTAGGGTCGACACTAGCAGGCCTCAAAACCACGCCGGGCCTCCTGCCGGTGCCTTATCATCAAATTAGCATTACCTCAAACCTTAACAGGTTGTTGTTTAACATCGAGCCCCAGAACATAATAAATATGGTAACAGAAATAACGGACAGCAGACTCGAGCAAAACAACCCTAAACATGCTAGTAAGACACGGGCAACAAGCAACGGGGTTATAGGTGTGGAGGTGAGGCTATATCAGGTATACAGGATAACATGTGATAGGATCGGAACACAAGCAACGATTCATAAGGCTAGAAGAATAGACAACGGAAAGTAACGGTATCCAGTGTGGAAAGGAACACAATGGTTCATGTGACTGAATACCTTCCTGCAAACTCAGTAGCCTGGTACTGGGCTAACTCCTCAGAAGTAGTGTCGTAAACCTCGTCTGTCTCAACGTCGTCATCTATTCGAGAAGAAGCAAACAAACAACGCAGAGAGACAAGCAATCAATAACATGGCATAATGCACAATCATGGGATGATGCATGAAAATTTAATTGATGCATCAAAATAAGCTAGTTGACCATGATAACCAAATTAAATGGGTCCATATGCAATTTGGATTGCATATGGAAAGCCCATGAGTTAAGGCCGAATTAACTGATCTACAACTAATCAACATGTGAAAGTGGATTAGCATGATGCATGGATGAGGAAAACAAAAGAAAACAACAATAGAATCAATTTGAAATGAAGTTTACCAAGTTTGGAATTTTATTTATTAAGTTATGGCATTTTGGTTCCTTAAAGTAGTTACACAAGAATTTGTTGTTTTCACAAATTTCAATTGTTCAAAATGGATAACAAAGTTCATATTTGGAAAGAACACAAAATTTTAGGTGGAATACATGTTTCAATTATTGAAAAAGGAATTAAGATGAATTAATTATGAATTAAACAAGTTTAAACAAGATTTAAATGAATTTAATTCAATTATGAATTTATTTGAATTTTTATTTGTTCAAAACATTAAACCAAATGCATATTTGAAAAGTTTATACTTTTCTGGTTTGAAAACATATTTTATAAGTTCAAAAATAATTTAATTTGACAAAGTTATGAATTTTGCAAAATTAAGTGAATTAAACAAGGATTCAAATATTTCACCCAATTAAAATATTCAAAACAGTAAACAAAATTTATATTTGGGTAGAGAATTTAATTTGGTATAGAATACATATTTAAAATGTTGAATTTGGAGTTGTAATAATTTAGTTATGCATTTAATCAAATTGGTAATGAATTGTTTGAATTGAATTTTAAAACAATTTGAAAGGTTCAAAACAGTGGACAAACTGCATATTTAGAAAGTTCATTTTATTTAGAGTGGTTTACATATTTTACATTGTTAATTTGGATGTGTTATGCAATTTTTATAAAGGTTTGAAATTTAGGGATTAATCTTTAATAAACAGGGACCTAAAAATTAAAAAGAAAAAGGGCAGAAACATTTCCTACCGCGCAGTGACCCAACCTGGGCCACTGCCAGCGGGCCCTGGCCACCTGGCGCTGCGTGGCAGCTGACTAGGCCACAGGGGTCACCTACAGGTGGGCCTGGACGAGGGGAAATAATCCCCAAAAAAAGGTTGCGCGCGGGGGCTCGAACCCACGACCTCGCGGTGTAAGCGCAGTGCTGCTGCCACTGCGGTACTGCATCGGATCGTGACAGTAGCTAGGTGCGTGCCGTTTTGAGGTGGCCTCCGTGGATGTTAACTGAACTTTGCAGTTTTCCGTTCACTGAACCTGATAGAGGAATCGTGGTCGCCGACGGACTGCGGCTCGCTGCTACTGCGGCTCGCCGTGGTTGCGTGCGTGTGTGCCTGTGACGGTGTGTGCGTGCAACACGGATGCAGAGGGAGAGGGGAGGGTGGAGCAGAGGTGGGGCTCACCCTCGATGGAGGCGTAGCAGAGGCTCGGGGTGGAGCTTGGCCGGCGACGGAGAGGACGGCGGCGGCGATGGAGTGGCTCCCCGAGGCTGCTGTGGTGTCGAGGAGGTCGAGGAGGCGACGGGGAATCAATTCCCGCTGCTAGCCAGAGGGAAGGAGGGGCATGGCGGCGGCGATCGTCGACGATTCAGAGGTGGCGGTTCTCGGAATTCAGAGGCAGAGAGGGAGTAGAGCAGAGAGAGGAGGAATGGCGACGGCGACGCGAGGGAAAAGGTGGAGGGGAACTAGGGCTAGGGGTGGAGCTCGGGGTTAGGGCTTATAAGGAGGGAGGAGGAGGAGCAGTGGCCGTCCCTGCTCGCTGCTGTCGACGTGGGTGCCCCCGATGGGAAGCCGTATAGGAGGAAGAAAGGAGGGGGGGTAGCAGGCCGTGGGTTAGATGGGCTGGGCCTGCTACCTCTCCTCTGAGCGTTTTCTTTTATTTTTTGTTCTGTTTGTTTTTTTTTTTGCTGAAAAGGAAAAGGAGAAAAAGGTAGGGTTTTTTGGGTTTAGAAAAATTTAGAAAAATTTGTACATGTTATTTATTACAGAAACATCATTGTGCCAACTTTGTTTTTCCAAAAATTTTGAATTATGTTCTGTTTGTAATTTAAATGATTTTGAGCCATTTTTGTTATTAATTTAATTATTGAAAGAACAAATAAAATAGTTTGAACTCTATAGCTTATTGGAAACAAAGTAATGTTTTGATTTGAAATTTTTATTTGAAAAATTGTGACAGCACAAGTATGAAACAAATATTTGAATTTGGTTTGAACATTCAAATAGAAAACAAGGGAAAACAAATGCAAACAAATGAAAACAAAAGCTAAAACAAATGCAATGATGATGCCATGATGCAAAACAATAAATAAAACAAGAAACAAACATTCTAAGTTGTTTTTCATACTTGGGATGTTACAAAACGCCCCCCCTTGAAGGAATCGCGCCCCGAGATTCCTACTGAGAAGAGAAAAGGTCCGGATACTTCTTGCGAAGATCCTCTTCGGTCTCCCACGTTGCCTCTTTATCGGAATGATGAGACCACTGCACTTTTAAGAACTTGGTGCTCTTGTTGCGAGTCTTACGCTTGGTCTCATCGAGAATTCGAATAGGGTGCTCCTCATAAGAGAGATCTTCATGCAGTTCAATGGAATCATGATCAACTGCACGATCCGGATCTTTGAAACACCTCTTGAGCTGTGACACGTGAAACACATCGTGCACCTTGGATAGTTTTTCTGGAAGTTCAAGACGATAGGCATTTTCTGCACGCCTTGAGAGAATGTTGAAAGGACCAATGTATCTTGGTGCAAGCTTTCTTTTCACACCAAAACGATGAGTGCCTCTGAGGGGAGTTACACGGAGATATGCTTTGTCACCAGGTGCATAGATCATATCCCTGTGCTTGCTGTCATAGTAGCTTTTCTGACGAGACTGAGCAATCTTGAGATTGTCACGAATGATGCGAACTTTCTCTTCGGCTTCCTTAACAATGTCAGGGCCTAAGAGTGAACGTTCACCAGCTCCAGACCAATTGATTGGACTCCTTCATCTGTGGCCATAGAGTGCCTCAAATGGTGCCATGCCCAGGCTTGCCTGGAAGCTGTTGTTGTAGGAGAATTCAGCATATGGAAGACATTCCTCCCATTTCATGCCAAAGGAGATACCACATGCTCTGAGCATATCCTCAAGAATCTGATTGACTCTTTCGACTTGCCCTTGAGACTGAGGATGGTAGGCTGTGCTGAACAGAAGTTTGGTGCCCAATGCTTCTTGAAAGCTTTTCCAGAAATGAGAAGTGAATATGCTTCCACGGTCTGAGCTTATTTCCAATGGAACACCATCAAGAGGAACAATCTTTGCTGTGTAGAGCTCTGCTAACTGGCTAGCTGAGATTGTTTCTTTGACAGCAAAGAAATGAGCTACTTTAGTGAAACGATCAATGATAACGAAGATTGCATCGTTGCCCTTCTTGGACTTTGGGAAACCAGTGACGAAGTCCATTTCAATCATGTCCCACTTCCACTCAGGTATTTTCAGTGGTTGGAGAAGACCGGCTGTTTTCTGATGAACTGCCTTAACACGCTGACAAACGTCGCATTCAGAAACGTATTGAACAATTTCATGTTTCATGCCAGGCCACCAATACAGTGTCTTGAGATCCTGGTACATCTTTGTACTTCCAGGGTGTATGGAGAGAGGAGTTTCATGAGCCTCCTTGAGAATGACATCTTTGAGACTTTGAACTTGAGGAACTGCAATGCGTCCTTCGAAGAACACAGTTCCCTTGTCATCAATTGAGAAGGACTTAAATTTCTCCTTGCCTTCTTTGATGTGTTCTACCATCTTCTTGATTTCAGCATCACGAAGTTGTTCAGAACGAATCTTGTCCTCGAGAGTTGGAGAAAAAGGTAGGGTTTTTGGGGTTTAGAAAAATTTAGAAAAATTTGTACATGTTATTTATTACAGAAACATCATTGTGCCAACTTTGTTTTTCCAAAAATTTTGAATTATGTTCTGTTTGTAATTTAAATGATTTTGAGCCATTTTTGTTATTAATTTAATTATTGAAAGAACAAATAAAATAGTTTGAACTCTATAGCTTATTGGAAACAAAGTAATGTTTTGATTTGAAATTTATATTTGAAAAATTGTGACAGCACAAGTATGAAACAAATATTTGAATTTGGTTTGAACATTCAAATAGAAAACAAGGGAAAACAAATGCAAACAAATGAAAACAAAAGCTAAAACAAATGCAATGATGATGCCATGATGCAAAACAATAAATAAAACAAGAAACAAACATTCTAAGTTGTTTTTCATACTTGGGATGTTACAAAACGCCCCCCCTTGAAGGAATCGCGCCCCGAGATTCCTACTGAGAAGAGAAAAGGTCCGGATACTTCTTGCGAAGATCCTCTTCGGTCTCCCACGTTGCCTCTTTATCGGAATGATGAGACCACTGCACTTTTAAGAACTTGGTGCTCTTGTTGCGAGTCTTACGCTTGGTCTCATCGAGAATTCGAATAGGGTGCTCCTCATAAGAGAGATCTTCATGCAGTTCAATGGAATCATGATCAACTGCACGATCCGGATCTTTGAAACACCTCTTGAGCTGTGACACGTGAAACACATCGTGCACCTTGGATAGTTTTTCTGGAAGTTCAAGACGATAGGCATTTTCTGCACGCCTTGAGAGAATGTTGAAAGGACCAATGTATCTTGGTGCAAGCTTTCTTTTCACACCAAAACGATGAGTGCCTCTGAGGGGAGTTACACGGAGATATGCTTTGTCACCAGGTGCATAGATCATATCCCTGTGCTTGCTGTCATAGTAGCTTTTCTGACGAGACTGAGCAATCTTGAGATTGTCACGAATGATGCGAACTTTCTCTTCGGCTTCCTTAACAATGTCAGGGCCTAAGAGTGAACGTTCACCAGCTCCAGACCAATTGATTGGACTCCTTCATCTGTGGCCATAGAGTGCCTCAAATGGTGCCATGCCCAGGCTTGCCTGGAAGCTGTTGTTGTAGGAGAATTCAGCATATGGAAGACATTCCTCCCATTTCATGCCAAAGGAGATACCACATGCTCTGAGCATATCCTCAAGAATCTGATTGACTCTTTCGACTTGCCCTTGAGACTGAGGATGGTAGGCTGTGCTGAACAGAAGTTTGGTGCCCAATGCTTCTTGAAAGCTTTTCCAGAAATGAGAAGTGAATATGCTTCCACGGTCTGAGCTTATTTCCAATGGAACACCATCAAGAGGAACAATCTTTGCTGTGTAGAGCTCTGCTAACTGGCTAGCTGAGATTGTTTCTTTGACAGCAAAGAAATGAGCTACTTTAGTGAAACGATCAATGATAACGAAGATTGCATCGTTGCCCTTCTTGGACTTTGGGAAACCAGTGACGAAGTCCATTTCAATCATGTCCCACTTCCACTCAGGTATTTTCAGTGGTTGGAGAAGACCGGCTGTTTTCTGATGAACTGCCTTAACACGCTGACAAACGTCGCATTCAGAAACGTATTGAACAATTTCATGTTTCATGCCAGGCCACCAATACAGTGTCTTGAGATCCTGGTACATCTTTGTACTTCCAGGGTGTATGGAGAGAGGAGTTTCATGAGCCTCCTTGAGAATGACATCTTTGAGACTTTGAACTTGAGGAACTGCAATGCGTCCTTCGAAGAACACAGTTCCCTTGTCATCAATTGAGAAGGACTTAAATTTCTCCTTGCCTTCTTTGATGTGTTCTACCATCTTCTTGATTTCAGCATCACGAAGTTGTTCAGAACGAATCTTGTCCTCGAGAGTTGGACTGGCTGTCAAGTTTGCAAGATAGCCTTGAGGAACAAGACCAAGGTTCAGCTTCTGGAATTCTTCATGAAGTGGAGGTTGGCTTTCCATGATCATGAGATTATTACAATACGACTTGCGACTGAGAGCATCGGCCATAACATTAGCCTTGCCTGGAGTGTAAGAAATGGTAAGATCAAAGTCTTTAATCTTTTCAATCCATCTCCTTTGCCTGAGGTTTAGATCTGGTTGAGTGAAGATGTATTTCAAACTCTTATGATCGGAAAATATTTCAGTGCGATTACCCAACAAGTATTATCTCCATTTCTTGAGGGCAAACACAACTGCTGCAAGTTCAAGGTCATGAGTGGGATAATTGAGCTCATGTGCGTTCAACTGACGTGAAGCATAAGCCACAACTTGGCGTTCTTGCATAAGAACTGCACCTAGACCTTGGAGAGAAGCATCACAGAATATCTGGAAAGGTTTCGAAGGATCTGGGCCAACCAGAACTGGTGTAGAAGTGAGTTTAGCCTTCAGGAGATTGAAGCTCTCATCACATTGTGGAGACCAAACGAACTTCTTGTCCTTCTTTGTGAGATCAGTGAGAGGTTTGGTAATCTTGGAGAAGTTTTGGACGAAGCGACGGCAATAGCTAGCCAAGCCAAGAAAACTTCTTACTTGCTTTACCGTCTTAGGAGGTTTCCAATCAACAATTGCTTTAACCTTTTCTGGATCAATGGCTATGCCCTTGGCAGAGATGATATGACCAAGGTAAGCAACTTCTGGAATCCAGAACTCACATTTGGAAAACTTGGCATATAGACGATGCTCGCGAAGTTTCATGAGAGTGAGACGAAGATGTTCTTCATGCTCTTCCTCGGATTTGGAGTAGACAAGAATGTCATCAAGGTATACCACAACGAACTTGTCGAGGTATTCATGGAAGACAGAATTCATGAGTCGAGAGAATGTCGCCGGTGCATTGGTGAGACCAAAGGACATGACGGTGAATTCATATAGACCGTAGCGAGTGGTGAAGGCTGTCTTTGGAATATCCTCTTTTCTGATCTTTATTTGATGGTAACCCATTCTCAAGTCCAACTTAGAGAATATTGAGGCTCCAGCAAGTTGATCAAAAAGATCATCGATACGAGGAATTGGATACTTGTTTTTGATGGTTTTCTCGTTAAGAGGACGATAGTCAACAACGAGTCTCTTTGTGTGATCCTTCTTCGCAACGAACAGAGTTGGGAAACCCCAAGCCGAGGAACTAAGTTGAATGTAACCTTTTTCCATGTACATATCAATTTGTTCCTTCAACAACTTCAGCTCGGGAGTTCCTATCTTGTAGGGATGCTTAGAGATTGGAGCAGTACCTGGTTCAAGCTCGATCACGAACTCAACAGCTCTGTCCGGAGGCATCCCTGGCAACTCTTCTGGAAAGACATCAGGGAATTCGCAAACCACCGGAACATTCTCAAGTGAAGGTAGAGGTTTAGCATCGAGGTTGCATAGCTGAAAGGAACTTGATTCATTTGGAGAATAGACTATCTGGCCAGAGGGGTGGAACAGAGTTATTGACTTCTGAGCACAGTCAATCCTTGCTTTATTGGCTTTCAGCCAATCCATTCCAAGAATGACATCAATGTCAGAATTTCCAAGCAGTATGAGAGAAGCAAGGAATATGTGGCCTCCAATTAGGATTTGATTTCTGTGACTGATCTTGGACGTTTGCATGGTTGCTCCAGGGGAGTTTACCACTAGCGGGGAACCCAAACCAACAAAAGGGAGTTTAACTGTTGACGCAAAGATCTTTGACACGAAAGAATGTGATGCCCCGGTATCAAACAACACTTTAGCTGGGTTAGAGTTTACGGGAAATGTACCGAGAACGACGTCAGGAGCTTCCTCAGCTCTGTCGATCTTGACATGATTCACCCTTGCGGTCCTCCCGACAGGCCTGTTGTTTGAGTTGAAGGATTTAGGCGGGGGAGCGCGCACCATTGCCTGGTTTGTGTTGGGACGAGCTGCCTCTGCGTGCACTTGTCAGCGTAGTGCCCCGTCTGCTTGCACTTGTAGCAAGTGACGACACGAGGAGGCCCTGGCCTTGGCTGCCCCATCGAAGCCCTCTGATCATGCATCTGAGCAGGGTTGGGTGGGCGGGTAGCGAAGCCTGGAGAAGCTTGGGCATATGGAGCCTGAGTGACAGCACCATTTGGCACCCAGATGCGGCGCTTCTGCGGAGGGGTGGTCATGTTGGAGGAGTAACCACCCTCACGCGAGTGCTTGCGAGACTCCTCGAACGCCTTGCGCCTATTTTCTTCATTGAGCGCGGTGTTAACGAGCTCCTCGAAGTTGTTGGCCTTGATGTTGGTGAGGGTGTACTTGAGTTCCGGGTTAAAACCTCTGCGGAACCTTGCCATCTTCTTAGCCTCAGTGGACGCCTCATCACCAGCGTAACGAGCGAGGCGATTGAACTCACTCTGATAGCCAATGACGTCCAGCTTGCCCTGCTTGAGTGAGCAAAACTCTTCACGCATCCTTTCCATGAGACCATCTGGAATGTGGTGCTTCAGGAAGGCTTCCTTGAAACAACCCCAGGTGATTGGGTAGCCAGCTCTCATGGTCTGGTAGTTTTCCCACCAAGTAGCTGCCTGACCCTTCAGCAGATAGGATGCATACTTGACCTTGTCTTCCTCAGCAACGTGAGCAATCTCCAGAGCCTTAGCTATCTCATGGATCAAGTCATCAGCATCCAGAGGCTCGCGTGTGGCCACGAAAGCTCTCGGACCCAGACTGAGGAACTCCTTGATGCTGACTCGTGGGGCCGTCTGGTTGTTGTGCTGATTAGTCTGAAATTGGGCCATCTGCGCCATGACTTGGGTCATCTGAGTCAACAGCTCCGTGATTGGCGGTGGCTCAGGCGGGTTGTTCCTTGTTGGCGGCATCCTGAATGGAAATGCATTTTAGCACAACAATAGAAAAGGATAGACTTGGAAACCGAAAGAGAGATTATTCCGACGCATGAATAGATAACCAACAGGTACATCATCACATGTTCAAATACATCAGAATATCCAACACACCATAAATGGTTCGAAAGCCAAAGGATAACTAAACATAGCTAAGAATGGATACATCGATACTCCCATGCTCATCACGCAGGACGGCGGCTAGGAGTACGGCGAGAGGTACGGTGCGGAGCACGCCCACGAAAGTAGGTAGAACGACGATCCACGTAGATCTGACGTGGTCTGAGAGCGGCTCTAGGTGTGGTGAAGTACATAGCGTCGACTCCCTGTGCTCTAAAGCGTGGAATCCCAATGTAACCAGCACCGAGGTTAAGTAGTGGACCTCTGATCGGCTCGTAACCTCCAGCATCTGGCAGACGACGTCCCACTGGCTGATCGAAACGTGCAAAGCGCTTGTCTCCAACAAAGTGTGTGGTGTAAGTCGCCAGACGAGTCAAGGCAAGGTAGAGCTGCTCTCTGACTGAAGCCAACTCCTCAGATAGTGTGCTGGCAACTGCGTCACTGTGCCTCACAAACTGAGCGGTGGTGTGCAGCCTGGAGTTATCATGCTCGTAGACATCCAAGTTGTCGTAGAGAGTGAAGTGAGCTCCCTCCGAAGTGATGTAACCACGGGGGATGTGGCGATAGATAGAATCGTCAAATCCCCAGTAGTCAGCACGAAGGACGGTGAGACTCACATAAGCTGCCTGCTACACAGCCATATCCACTGTGGAACCTACTGCCTCGTAGCGGTGGACTACGCTCATGCCATCATCTGACAGAATGTAGACGATAGCCTGGTAGTAGGTCTGGTCAAACTCTCGCTGCTGCTCGTAGACCTGGTACTCTGGTGCCCAACGGAACCCCAGAAAAGTGACCATGTCTCTCAGCATCTCCGGATAACCGGCAGTGCTCTCGCAACGAGTCATACGAACCACCTGCCGGTAGAACCTGAGATCCATCTGCAGATGATCGGGGAAGTTTTGATTAGGCGCCGGTAGAAGAACTGAAGTGGAAAGCAACAACAAGGTTTCAACGGACGAAAAGGATGTTGAGAAGAACAGGATATCGAAGCAACATCGGGAAACACGAGACCAAAAACTCCTGAGGTACTACGGAAAACCCATCCGGGCTTCTAAAGGATCAATATCTACTGATTAAGAAATAGAGGATCTTCTTCCGGGGCTTACACGCCTCCGTTCTCAATCGTGAGTAGGCAACATGATAAATCATGTCACAACCACCTCCATTCCTATGGTCTAGTAGATATAACTATCCTAGAGAAACCAGGATACGTGAAATCCTAACTTGAAAGTTTAGATGAGAAGAGAAAACAACGTTGCACTTCCTTACCAGAAAAGGGAGGGTGGGTGGGGAAAGAAATAAAAGAACAGAATTCCTACTCTCATGTTTCATTTTTCCTATATAGCTACAAAATAGTTTCTAGACTCAACTGCGACCAGTAAAAGGGATCCTACAGGCAGACAGGCTCTGATACCATTTGTCGCACCCGGACTTCTAAAGGATACTCACAGTTCGCTAAACAGTAGAACAAATGGCTTACGGGGCATACCGGCACCCGCATCTCAATATGAGCAGGCCAACACGTAAACGTGTGACAACCATTCTCTACTGTCCATCGTCTGCGTAAACCATCCCATAGAAATCAGGACACTTCCGTTGACGTACTTGAAAGGACACGGATGTCGCCTAGAGGGGGGGTGAATAGGCGTTTAAAAATAATTACGGTTAAGGCTTGAATAAATGCGGAATAAAACTAGCGTTTAATTTATCAAGCCAAAACCTAAACAAACTAGGTTCACCTATGTGCACCAACAACTTATGCTAAACAATTCAAGCAACTATGTGATAGCAAGATATATTACTTCAAGCTCGATGGCTATCACAAAGTAAATTGCATAAGTAAAGAGATCGGGTATAGCAATAACCGAGAGACGAGGAGACGATGATTTATCCGGAAGTTCACTTCCCAATGGAAGCTAATCTCCGTTGGAGAGGTGTGGAGTCACAATGACTCCAAGCGCCCAATGGCTCACCTTATTCTCCTCGTGCCTCCACCAATGCGGAGTGCCACGATCCACTATGGGACCTTTGAGGGCGGTCACCGATCCCGTACAAGGTTGGGGCAATCTCCACAACTCAATTGGAGGCTCCCAATAATATCCCGCGAGCCACCAAAACTCCGAGATAGCAACAAGGCCGGAGCTACCAAAACTCCGAGACAACAACAACCGTCTAGGGCACTCCAAGTACCCAAGAGGACAAGCTCAAGGGCACTCCAAGAACCCAAGAGTAACAAGCTTCTCAACCTTTCACTCGAACGAATCCTCGTAGAGAACTCAAACCGATGCAACCTATGCAATGGCAAGAACACAAGAAGTGCTCAAATCCTTCACTCTCAAATCCCACCAAAGCAACAAATGCTATGGGGGGAGAAGAGAGGAAGAACAATGAAGAACTCAACAAATGAATCCACAAGATCTAGATCCAAAGACTTTCCCCTCACTAAGAGGAGAGATGGATTGGTGGGATAATAGATCTAGATCTCCTCTCTCTTTTCCCACTAATTGGAGGCAAGAATCATGGAGGAATAGAGAGAGAGCAAGCTCCAAAAAGGTCAACAATGGTGGGGGAAAACTTGCTAAAAAGGTAGGAAACAAATGGGGAAGAAGCCCCCTTTTATAGGCCCCCAAAAACAGCCCGTTGGGGGCATTCTGCCCCACCCCGGCCTCCCGGGCCGGCCAGGCCGGCCTCCAGGCCGGACGGTTCGGGTAGGGGTCCGGCCTGGGGAGCCCACCCCGGCCTGGGGCCGGCCTACCAGTTTTGAGAAAATGTCCTTCACTAAAAACGCGATATCTTTTGCATCCGGACTCCGTTTTCGATGATCTTGGGCTCGTTGAAATCGTAAGAACGAGAACTACAAGATTATGCAAAGAAACATCATAGTCCATAATTGGATGATAAAACCAAATTATGAAAGTTATTACCTCTCTATAAAGGAACAATCGGTAAAACCTCCAATATCAAAAACGCAATAAGTTTTTCATGCGAAACCCGTTTTTGATGAACTTGAGCTTGTATTGAAGCACATGACAAGCTCAAAAACAACACATCGAGAAAACACAAATAAGAACCAAGAAATGTTATGCCAAGTATGCAAAGGTTTGAGCTCTCTCCGAGTGATGCGATCAAGTTGCTAATATGAGAGCCCCCTCTTGATAGTACGGTTATCTATCCTATAATCCGGTCTCCCTCCTAATGCTATGAGACCGGTAAAATAGAAAACCTATCAAGATCATACCTTTGCCTTGAGCATTCCACTTGAGCTATAATATGACGATCTCGACCTCCTCAAGATGGAACACCTTTCTTGATTTCTTTTTGCTTGATGAAGACACAAAGATGCTCCCCCCATATGCAACTATGGGAGAGGCTCTTTTAAGTATATCTTTACTTTAACATTATCTCCAAAAGAGTGGCAAGCTTCAAGAATGTGATCTCTTCGATATGCTTCCCTTGAACTTGCACTTCTCGAACTTGATGACGATCACAACTTGACGTCATCCACCATGGACTATATGAAATCTTCCTTTTGATGCAAGCCCATGGAAAGATGCCTAACCCCACATAGATATACCACACACACATATAATGGGTTAGAACACAAAGCTATATGAACAATTACTTACGATACCATGATACCACATGGTGCATCTTCTTGTTTTGTGAGTTGATCACTATTAACCATCGCTTAGCACTTTGCCTTGATCAACCTTTTATCTTTTCTTCTCTCTTCATAATAATGATGTCTTGAAGGTAAAGATGAATGTTCACACAATATTCTTCTTCAAGACATACTTGCAATATGCTCAACTCTCTCATGACCAAACTTGGGATATTCACATGAATAGCACCTTGGTCACCACTTGATTATCTTGAATCCAACACATGGACATCAAGTATTGCCTGTGGAGAAACTCTACAAGTGTAGCTCAATGCAACCATTAGTCCATAGTGATTGTCATCAATTACCAAAACCACACATGGGGGAACCATGCTCTTTCAATCTCCCCCATTTTGGTAATTGATGACAAACTCTTTTACGAGGGTTTATATAATGAATTTTACCTACCATGCAAATAGACAAGCAAGGTTGATGAGCATGAAAGGAAAATGTTTAAGAACAAAACCAAAATTTCTTAAACCCTCAAAACTTTCTCCCCCATTGGCATCCATTTCCAAAATGGGATCATAGAAATTTTAGATGGCCAATATAGTAAGGGTTCCTCCGTAGGCTATGCACTTCTCATAATATGAGTGAAATCAAATACACTTATCCAATGATGAATAATGGGAGGAACTATACCAAGGATCCAAAGATTGCAAATAAGATGGTATACAAATCTAATATTCTCCTAAAGAGAAGCAAACAAACAAGAGATCCAACAAACCAAACGGACAAGGTATATTATGGTTTGAGAAAATGAGTGTTTTTAAAGAAAATAGAGGAGCTCCCCAATATTTGTGCATGATTTAGAAATATTTGCATTTTGAACGCAAAGGGCACAAAAATGGAATCATAACTCCCCCACTGTTGTTCAAAACTCAAAGCAAGTGCAAGTGATCATAAAAGAAAATAAGGCATATCACTTGGAGTAAGAGATGGTTAAGCCATAAGAGAAGTTATCAATAAAAGGATGGACACCGAACCATTAGGATACCAATAAGACATGTAATTCTTATCATGTGTATAAGTTTCTTAAATAGACCACAATCATGATGATGTACATCCATAAAGAAACATGTACACACAATATAGTTACAAAGAGAAAGAGCGAGATATCCAATTCGAAGATATAAATATGATAATAAGATCTTTGCTTGAAAGCATTTTTTTTTAGAGGATATGAATGACCTTCCAACAAAAACACATCAAAGACGTCACGAACATCAATAAGGGAAACAGAGATAGTTGGGACGTTTTGATAAAAGCAACAAATATCACAAGGAGTAAATATGTTTAATGCCATGATACAACCTACAAAAGGTTGAAATGTTAGAGTATATGCATGAGATAGATACTTGTTACCGAGGTAGCATTGGTGATGTTGTACTATATAAGAATTCATCAATCATCATAGCTTGACTCCAATAAGCATGTATTGATAACACCTTCTTTGTGAATGAGGCAAGCATCCAACGCATATGAAATGTACCTAAAACATATTTAAGTACAAAAATGGTCCCCAAACTCATTGGGTCCAAAGTAGTTACACAAACTACAATATATAGGATTCAATCCACATGAATATAGGCATATAGATAAGAAATTGAATATCATGAACATCTTAGCCAATTTAGGATTTATGGATATTATTCTATATAAATATTGGATCAAGGAAAATAAACATGCCATAACATATACACTAATAATTATGCATGCAATCTAAAGATAGAAGAAACATTTCATTTTATACACGGGAGAGAGAAAATGGTCGTTGGGGGGGGGGGGGTGTTCCCCCACTCTGCAGCGCCCAACCCGGCCTAGGGGACCGGTCAGGCCGGTCACCCCCTTTCTCCTTCTATCTTTCTCCTTTCTTCTCCGTTTCTTCTACTTTCTTCCACATCTTTTTCCGTAGACTTTTCTCTCTTATTGCTGCAACTTGCATGTGGTTTACGGGTAGATATGGTTGCACTTTATCCATGATATTTTCTGAGTAAACTTAGGGAACACGTTAGTCCTTCCATATGTTGTGATCAAACACTCAAAATAGGATTTAGGAACATGTCAATCAACTCATTATTGATAAGATACCAATTAGAAAATATATCATTGTAAAAATAAAATACCAAAGGAAATACTTACCACTTGGGGGATACTAAATAAAAATGCATCAAGGAGTAAAATATTGAGATCCCAATAGACATCAAATGAACCATGTCAAATTCCAAGAGATGTCAATTGAAGCAAATATCTATGAGTGAGATATCAAACTCCAAATAAATAGAAATTAAGGGCCTCAAAGCAAAACAAATGAGCATAGAGGATGTCTATGTAAAATATGATCAAAGACTTATCTCATTCAAAACAATAGAATGAAAAACAAGGAATGAGATAACCAAGCCCTCTACACTTTTTATGATGGCACAAAGTAATAAAAAAATAAAAGTTGTGCCTTCCACAAACTCACAAGATATTGATTAAAATACCAATTTAAAAAGATCTAATATCAATTGATGATAACTAGTGTTCAAAAAGAATCTATGATAGCTCCCCCATGATCTATGCATGATTTTTGAATTTTGCACACAAATGGAATCATCACTCTTCGCATGCATACAATAGAAACTTTCATTAAGTGCCAAGAGATCCAATTGAAAATATAGTGTTCTAAAGGAAGTAATATAGCTCTCCCATGACTTATGCATTATATAGATGTTTGCATTTTAATACAAAAGCACTATAAGGGGATCCTCACTTTTCTTACAACCATTACACTAGAATTTTGTTTGATTATAACACATAGATATTCACGAGTCAAGGAAGACAATGTGAGTTCATACAAAACAATTTCTCGTCGATAATATAAATGGAAGCAAAACATAATGTAAATATGATCAATAACTTCTACCACAAATATGGTTGTCACTTGTCCAAGGACAAGGAGGGTATGGTGTTAATTTTAGGTGGTATGTTGCAAAAATATTCGTGATCATGTTGAAACACAAAAGTTTATGGAAAAGGATATGAGTTAATTACCATGCTTCAACTAGTAAAATTATCATGCAAAGCAATTCTTAATATATATTGAAGCAACCGGTTTCCCAAACAATAAATACTAGTGCACATTTGAGGAACACCGCACGAAGAAACTCTCTCAAATTCAACAAACCAAAATATGAGATACAAAAACTCATTTAAGCAAGTATGGAACTTGTTTGAGCTAATCATGCCACGTAGTAACAATATAATTTAGAATATCAATTCTAAGTGGCATTACCTCACATGTTCACATTTTCTAGGATTGTAATATGCACATAGCTTATTACTCCCCCATAATGTGATAATCCATTTCTTTTCAACAAGAGGCAAGTGAAATCAAATAAGAGATAATTAATGAACATTGTGAAATTCGAATTTCTCATGAGAATGAAATACCACATGGAG
Organism: Alopecurus myosuroides; assembly: GCA_028641055.1. Lineage (NCBI taxonomy): Eukaryota > Viridiplantae > Streptophyta > Magnoliopsida > Poales > Poaceae > Alopecurus > Alopecurus myosuroides. The sequence continues at coordinate 75,375,675 of CM054062.1, forward strand.
ACTATATAATCTTGTCACGTTAATAATAAGTGATATACCTCATGTACACATATTTTAGGATTGTGAGGTGGTTAGCACACCACTCCCCCAAAATGAGATAGTTCATTAATCTCTCAAAAGAGTCAACTTAAATTAATCATAAATTGCAATAAAGGCTCAACACAAAACAAACAAGTACATGGAGTGCAAACCAACAAACACATACTAGATTACTCAAGATAGGTAATTAGTAAGCACACCATATACAAACACATGCTAGACACAAAACTAACACATGCAAGGGGCAAGCAACTTTTAATGTATATAATTTAAATACAAGTTACCGCAAGGAGACACATTGGATAGGAGATAGATATATGATGATACAAATGACTTGGCTTGAGTAAATATAATTGATGAAGATCCCTTAATTCTTCATAAGATAGCCAAGTCTCCAATGCCCTCCAACAACACCTATTGATCAAGTTTTAGCTTGTTGGTCCCCAACCAAGTTGGGTCCTAAGAGGTTAGTCACAATAGGCTTGGCAACCCAAATGGTTCGTTTCTTAACACCACTTTGAGTGCCAAAATATTTGGCAAACACATTGCCAACCTTATCCTTCCGAAGGGAATAAACATCATAAATAATGATAGGGTTGGATAAGGTACCATTAGTGCATGAGGAAGCAAGGTGGCCCTTTTCACGGCATAAGTAGCAACATTGGCTTCCTCCTTTCTTCTTAGTTGACTAGGAAACATGCCCGTGCGTTGCAACGGGATAGAAAACAAACCACGTTGACTATGGCACACAAGAGTTCATGGAGTTATTTCTTACCCAAATGTGGACAAAATTAACGAGCATTAGATTAAAACATAATTATAATTTCTCAAAAGCAATATGAATTACTTTGTTTAATTGAAATGTAATTCGATAAAAGCGCAATTAGCTTACATGGTAAGAATTGAAAAGTCATATTTTTCTTGTTCCAATGTGCCGGAGCACCATGAGGACACCGTACCTGCGAATAGAACCATTCTTCGAAAATACTCTAAATATTACTTTCTGACTCATTCTAGGCTCTAGTATTCCTTTTGCTAACAAATGTCACTTTTTAATATAATGAAGAGTGCACTCTGTGCATCCAAGAAAATAAATATAATCTACAAAATATAATCTGAAAAAGAGAATGAAAAATTTAGTACTCTATCAAATAAGTCCGTAGTCCGTGCGTTGCTACCGGTTGAATTTTAATGAATATTTTAGTGTAATAATTTCACTAGTGAAGATCATTTTTTTTCTTGACGGAATGAAGCATATGAAATGAAGACTCTCTTTTTTGGATAACTTCTTCAATGACCATCTGGAAAAAATCTATCTAAAGTGGACATCTATACCAAGTGAACTGCCAAATAGCACAACACGAGTAGGTTGTTTAACCTAACCAAGTGCTTAATTGCTTAATTAACTAGATGATTTCCCGCGCGTTGCGGCGGGAATTCGTAGACACAAAACAGTTGTGTAAAATCGAGCTAAACTAAGTGGATGCAATTTCACTTGTATACAAACAATTTAAATTATACATCAAGCTTCGATCGCGAGTAGAGTCACAGAAGTAGAGCAACAGAAGGAACTCTCTTGCATACTACTTTTCGCACAATCTTGTTTTCAAGATTATATAGGAACTTATTTTGTAGCACTTGCCTGCGCGGCAGGAGTTGAACTCTGAAATGTGCACTTTAAGCTTGTCAACACATGTATTATAGTGTTTGACTACAGGGATACGTAGCGAACCGTACTCGGACTAAATTATGGTGTGAAATACATGTCGATGTGAGTTACACACACAAAAAACAACTAATTTAGTCGAAGTACCTAATCATGTACTCCTGTACAAATGAAGAGTACATATATTTTCCAACGGGTTTTTTTTGCCTCTCCGAGCTGACCCTCGACAATGAGTACATAGATCAACTTGGAGGAGAACCTCCCAAATCAAAAAACCTGGAAACTTGACAAACTTCACATGAAACAATTTGTTGATGGAGAGATATATATAAATGATATCAATAGAAACCAATTTAACACATAAAGAAAAAATTATATGTAAAGGTGTTACTTAGAATAAAATTCAGAACTTATTTATAAGCCAGGCCAAAACCAAAAAATACATAATAAAATTCCGGCAGTAGATTAGTGTCTTTGATGCCTAAAGGACCAGCAGGACGGTGTACAAAGCTGTTTGGCAGAACTAATGAAATAAAACAGAAAAGAAAAACATACCTCAAAAGGAGCAAATCACCTCTATTCCTATTAGTAGAATTTGAGGCCGGTGAAAGTGATAAAATATTAACCATACTGAATCAATCACATGAGGCTGCAATGGCAAGAGATCAGACCAGGGTAATAAATTTATTGGGCATTGTATCAGAAGCAGTCCCAATAGCGCTATGGTATCAACTATCAAGGAGTGAAGGAAATTTGTACAAACCCATGCAATCCTGCAAGGCAATCGTTGATATTGAATAGTCAGGATGTGACAAAGCAAATTGGGAAGAGAGGAAGGGAAATGAATACGCCTACTACTCCTTGTGCCCTTGGTGGCCTTGGTCCATATTCGAGACTGGAAAGGAAAACACAGATACATATGACATACAATAAACTGAGCAAACCACGTGCCCATTCTTGCCATCCCCAAAGTGCAAGATTCACCTGTCCCATGCTTCACTGAATTCAGGTGATTTAACAATTGAGCAATAGTACATATCATTGGCAACGTTTAAGAAACATGGAATTTTTTTAATCATAGGAAGTGATAAAATGTTAACTCATGTACGTGTATCTTTATACTCTGCTAGAAATGTTAAATCCATTTCTTTTTCAGGATATGTTGAGGAAACAAACTGCTAGCTATAACTTCATAGTGCTGCCAGATTCACCTTGTCCTTCCATCTGAAACAAAAGCGTACGTAAAAGTAGCAGCGATGCAGGTTAATTTTTCAATTCACAATAAATCGCTGAATAAGCACACATAACTGATGCAACTTAGAGCACGTACCTACAGAAGAAGTTCATCACCATCACGGGAGAGAGATAGAGCGGTTGCTTGCAGCAGCGTTGGAGAAACGAAGCCGTGAGTTGTGTAAAGCTGACAGCATCTCCTTGTTACATGCATCCAAGTGGTGAAACAGAAGGTCCCGGCAGCTACGACCTTTCCTCCGACACGCCGTCAACAGGTGCTGCTGCGCATGTCAAACAAAAAGGTGCTATTGCGGGCATGGCGGCCATCTCCTCCAAAGGGTCAACCGAAATCTTCTCCACGACCGTGAATACTGCATCTGTAAGACGGGAACTTAAATAGAGAATGGAGAAGAAGAGAAAGAGTTACATGTGCAATTGTCCCTTCCGTTTCCAAATAGATAGTGCAGAGAAATAAAGTGGAAGCTCACGGGATGAAGTATCAGCTGGAAAGATGAGAAGGCAAAGTCCAAGAAAGCTTGATCGTGAGATGGGCTGGTAGTGCAAAGGCTTCTCATTGAACTCTCACGGAAATGCCTCACATGGCAACATTCTCCAATAAATTAGTGGAAGAGACAGGACTTTATGGTCTACATATAAAGCGAGCGAAGAGAAGAAGTAACAGGCAGGGATAGAAATGGTCAAGTTGAAATAAATGAATAATTCTTGGAAAATAAATTGCTAACGAAATAAAAAATAATGACATGGCATGGGTAATTTTTTTTTGCTGAGGTGGCGGGTTAGGATTGCTTGGTGAGGTGGCATACTTGCATGTTGAGAGAAATACCCTTAGTGGGTTGCTCCCATTTAGATATTATAGATTAGTCTTCAGCCGTGGATTTATTTTTGTCATCTGCAAAAAAAATGTCATCCTGCACTTTTGGGAGGGGGGGTCATTGTTATATTCAAACCAAGCTGGGACTGCTGAGTGTATAGTTCGTGCAGTAATATATCCGATGTAGATAGTCAGTCTTCAGTAGCAGAACACTTTTTATTGCAACTTGCAATATATCCCATGTATCGCAGCTAGACTGAATCATGGCAGGACAGAGACCACATCGACAATCCAGCTCATTGGTTGCTTTAGAACGGGAACATGCGGGAGAGGTTCAGGTGCTGACCTTGGTCTCCACTTTTGCGCTCAACTCGACGTTCATTTGTGCGGAGTCCTCCGTCCGTCGTGGGGGCTATGACGCGAGGCTACACTTCAGACGAGGTTGCGTTGCCACCGCAGAGGTGGCTACCAGCTCCGATCCTTTCACCTGCAAGCCGTAGACCAAGCCCGCCGCGCCTGATAGGGAGCAGCAAACGGAGGTGCAGAAACTCAGTTCCACGACTGGCGAGCGCTTGCCACTCCCCGATGCCAGAACAGTAAAAATCAGCGACCTCCTGAAGCTGTCGATCTCAGAGGCAGCGCCCTGTCTTGAGAGTTGATTGGCCAGCTTGAGATGCAGGGGATGTCTCCCCAAATTGTACCCGCGCGGGATGCAGGTGATGGTGTTCCCGGCAGCCGCGCTTGATGCAAGGGATGGGGAGACGGCCACCAAGCCAGACGAATTGGAGCGGGAAGAGGCTCGCCGGAATAGCGACTGGGCCGCCGCTGGCCTGCTCCCAGGAATATCGATTTGGGGAAAGGTAGCGACGGGCTCGGAAAAGAAAAAGATGAAGCGGTATGTCACTTACGGATGGCAATAGTGGGTAATTTTCATTAGCTTTGGGGGCAAAGCAGTCTTTTCAAGTTGGACGAAAATTTTGGCAGAAACCTTAATGCCTTTATTAGTAGGTATAGATTTCTCAACTTGAGGAATTATAACTTGATTCTTCTTGGGAAGAAGCCTTTCTTCATCTTGAGGTTGAGCATGAGATTGAACTTGTGGCCGCTTCCCTTGTTGCTTCTCACTAAGAGGCTTCTTCTTTAATGGGCAAGACCTAACATGGTGCCCTTCAACATTGCACTTGAAGCAAACAATCTTGGACGAATTGTTGACTTGTTCTTGGCTCTTGTTCTTGTTGATTATATGATTCTTCTTTATATTGGACTTCTTGTTATTATTGGAGTTGAATCCAAGTCCACTCTTGTCATTGGGTAATCTTTGTACACTCAACATGTTGTCAAGTGCGGACTTCCCATGACGCTTTTCCAAGTCTTTCTTCAAAGAAGCGACTTGGACCTTGAGCTCTTTTATTTCCTCTACATGGTTAGTAGCAACACAAGTAATAGAGGAAGTAGATGATTCATTGTTAGAGCAACAAGGCATGGAAAGCAATTCATCACAAGATGTAGCGATATTATGAGTGAATGAATTAATAGGACTAGCACGAGGCAAAATAGAATTTTGAGTAGAGTTTGTGCTAATGTACACATGAGGCTCACAAGATATCACCTTGGTAGTAATAGCCTCATGAGCTAACTTTAGCTTATCATGTGAGACTAAAAGATCCTCATGAGAGCCTAAGAGCTTTTCATGACTTTCTTCCAATTTCCCATAATTGCTAGTTAGCAACTCAAGTTGAGACCTTAGCTCAACATTCTCCTTCAATGTAGATGCTTCACGAGAAATAGAGTTAGTAGCACAAGCATCATAATTAATAGAAATAGGAGAAGGCAAATTGGCAAGTCCTTTTGAATATGAAGCTTTAAGTTGAGTATGTTCGACTTTTAGCTCATCATTTTTAGTTTTAAGACAATTAACCACCTCAAGATTTCTATTATGAGAGTCCTTTAATTTTGATAACTCTAGAGTAAAAGTCTCTTCAAGAGATTCATTGATATTTTGTTCTTCTACAAGAGCTTCCTCTAGTTTTGCAATTTCATTGGAATAATCACGCTCGCGGCTATAACACGCGTCAATGCATGCTTCCAAATCCTTAATGGTGATATTGCGCCTATCAAATGCTCTAATGATTTCTAGGAAATTGGCACAAGCATCTTTATCCTCATAAAGGATATTGTGAATCATTTTACCTTTCTCCATTAACGAATCATTGTCATTATCATCGTCATCATCATCATCATCATCATCCTCATCACCATCATAATCATCATCATCATCACTAGATACATTGGCGTTCAAAGTAGGAGCTACCTTTGAACCTTTAGCCATAAGGCAAAAGTGAGATATGGTAGATGATGATGAACCATTACTTGAAGCGCCACTTAAATCCACATCTTGTTCCATGGAATGTTGAGTTTCTTCTACATGGTTAGTAACACAAGTACTAGAGGAAATACAACCATTTTTACTATGGAAACAAGATGTATCAAGCATATCATTATAAGATTTAGTCAAGGAATTTTTACATGATATGCATGAACTATCAACGCAAGTATGTAAATCATTTTGGGTGCTAGGTGTGTTTAAGTCCATAGACAAAGTATTGCAATAAGATAGAGATGAAGAATCGTCAACAATAAGCATACTATCAAGATTGCAATTTTTGTCACTACTCACCATATCATTATCTTGTGCCTTGACACATGTTGGTGAGGTAGAAGAAGTTGAGAACTCATCACGCCCGAAGGTGGAGGGAGTATAATCATCACCACAACTTTTGGACACATCATATTTAACTTGAAGCTTGGTCCAAATATCATGAGCTTTCCAAGATGGCCTAATTGACTCAAGAACTACAATACTCAAATATTTGAAAAACACATTAGTAGCTTGGGTATTGAGATATAAGTTTTTCTCATCCTCTAAAGAGCAATCAATACCCGTTGGAGTAGAAAAACCCATATCTACAATTTTCTCTATATTTGGACCCATGTCCTTAAAAATATTAAGCATACTAATTTTCCAAGTATTATAATTTGTGCCATCGAATATAAAAGTGTCATTATGCACTAATCCCCTAGCCGACATCTTTACTCTCTAGGTTGTGAAACCCTATGAAGAAAGACCCGGCTCTGATACCAATTGAAAGGACACGGATGTCGCCTAGAGGGGGGGTGAATAGGCGTTTAAAAATAATTACGGTTAAGGCTTGAATAAATGCGGAATAAAACTAGCGTTTAATTTATCAAGCCAAAACCTAAACAAACTAGGTTCACCTATGTGCACCAACAACTTATGCTAAACAATTCAAGCAACTATGTGATAGCAAGATATATTACTTCAAGCTCGATGGCTATCACAAAGTAAATTGCATAAGTAAAGAGATCGGGTATAGAAATAACCGAGAGACGAGGAGACGATGATTTATCCGGAAGTTCACTTCCCAATGGAAGCTAATCTCCGTTGGAGAGGTGTGGAGTCACAATGACTCCAAGCGCCCAATGGCTCACCTTATTCTCCTCGTGCCTCCACCAATGCGGAGTGCCACGATCCACTATGGGACCTTTGAGGGCGGTCACCGATCCCGTACAAGGTTGGGGCAATCTCCACAACTCAATTGGAGGCTCCCAACAATATCCCGCGAGCCACCAAAACTCCGAGATAGCAACAAGGTCCGGAGCTACCAAAACTCCGAGACAACAACAACCATCTAGGGCACTCCAAGTACCCAAGAGGACAAGCTCAAGGGCACTCCAAGAACCCAAGAGTAACAAGCTTCTCAACCTTTCACTCGAACGAATCCTCGTAGAGAACTCAAACCGATGCAACCTATGCAATGGCAAGAACACAAGAAGTGCTCAAATCCTTCACTCTCAAATCCCACCAAAGCAACAAATGCTATGGGGGGAGAAGAGAGGAAGAACAATGAAGAACTCAACAAATGAATCCACAAGATCTAGATCCAAAGACTTTCCCCTCACTAAGAGGAGAGATGGATTGGTGGGATAATAGATCTAGATCTCCTCTCTCTTTTCCCACTAATTGGAGGCAAGAATCATGGAGGAATAGAGAGAGAGCAAGCTCCAAAAAGGTCAACAATGGTGGGGGAAAACTTGCTAAAAAGGTAGGAAACCAATGGGGAAGAAGCCCCCTTTTATAGGCCCCCAAAAACAGCCCGTTGGGGGCATTCTGCCCCACCCCGGCCTCCCGGGCCGGCCAGGCCGGCCTCCAGGCCGGACGGTTCGGGTAGGGGTCCGGCCTGGGGAGCCCACCCCGGCCTGGGGCCGGCCTACCAGTTTTGAGAAAATGTCCTTCACTAAAAACGCGATATCTTTTGCATCCGGACTCCGTTTTCGATGATCTTGGGCTCGTTGAAATCGTAAGAACGAGCACTACAAGATTATGCAAAGAAACATCATAGTCCATAATTGGATGATAAAACCAAATTATGAAAGTTATTACCTCTCTATAAAGGAACAATCGGTAAAACCTCCAATATCAAAAACGCAATAAGTTTTTCATGCGAAACCCGTTTTTGATGAACTTGAGCTTGTATTGAAGCACATGACAAGCTCAAAAACAACACATCGAGAAAACACAAATAAGAACCAAGAAATGTTATGCCAAGTATGCAAAGGTTTGAGCTCTCTCCGAGTGATGCGATCAAGTTGCTAATATGAGAGCCCCTCTTGATAGTACGGTTATCTATCCTATAATCCGGTCTCCCTCCTAATGCTATGAGACCGGTAAAATAGAAAACCTATCAAGATCATACCTTTGCCTTGAGCATTCCACTTGAGCTATAATATGACGATCTCGACCTCCTCAAGATGGAACACCTTTCTTGATTTCTTTTTGCTTGATGAAGACACAAAGATGCTCCCCCCATATGCAACTATGGGAGAGGCTCTTTTAAGTATATCTTTACTTTAACATTATCTCCAAAAGAGTGGCAAGCTTCAAGAATGTGATCTCTTCGATATGCTTCCCTTGAACTTGCACTTCTCGAACTTGATGACGATCACAACTTGACGTCATCCACCATGGACTATATGAAATCTTCCTTTTGATGCAAGCCCATGGAAAGATGCCTAACCCCACATAGATATACCACACACACATATAATGGGTTAGAACACAAAGCTATATGAACAATTACTTACGATACCATGATACCACATGGTGCATCTTCTTGTTTTGTGAGTTGATCACTATTAACCATCGCTTAGCACTTTGCCTTGATCAACCTTTTATCTTTTCTTCTCTCTTCATAATAATGATGTCTTGAAGGTAAAGATGAATGTTCACACAATATTCTTCTTCAAGACATACTTGCAATATGCTCAACTCTCTCATGACCAAACTTGGGATATTCACATGAATAGCACCTTGGTCACCACTTGATTATCTTGAATCCAACACATGGACATCAAGTATTGCCTGTGGAGAAACTCTACAAGTGTAGCTCAATGCAACCATTAGTCCATAGTGATTGTCATCAATTACCAAAACCACACATGGGGGAACCATGCTCTTTCAGTACTTCATAACATACACACATGGTACATCAACGGCATTAGAACAACTGATATCACAACATGACTCTAAGACACAAAAGATTGAAATAAGTTTCAAATGGCTCTCACTAGAGCAGAGATAGCAAATACAATCATCCAGAGGACACATGTCCCAACAATTCATCATTACAACACAGCGGAACCATCCAAAGTGTCTGAGTACAGACAAGATCCAAATAGGCCTAAGAGGCCGGAAACGAAAAGACGGAGCCCATCCACGATGTCTCGGATCCTGCCCGGGTCCGCTATCTACTCGTCAGCAGCCTCGTCATACTCCACGTAGTAGCCACCATGGGGATCCTCGGAAACGTAGTCTGCGGAAACCACAGCCCCAAAGGGGTCAGTACATAAACGTATTGTCAAGCAAGACTCACAAGATACCATAGTGTACCCGACAACACCAAGTACAGATGCTTTGGGTTCAACGGAAGAATAGGTGATACAAAAGTGCGGCAGCAGGCTGCTCTAACCAACTACAGAAACATGCTATAACTTCCGGCTAACAGAAAGGAGATAAGATAGCGTATCGTAACCAACTACTACTAACTCCAAACAAACCCATCCTGGACCTCGCCCCTTATCCAAAGAAGCAATCCGAGGACAACTCACACAGTTGGATTAATGATGGTTCAAGTTATTGTGTCAATAAGACTATTACTAGTCAAGTTATCATTAGTTAGGTGTAAGTTGTTATGAGTACTTGTTAGCCAGTACTTTCACCAAGTCAACCATAACCGCGGAAAACACGGCTTCTCGAGAAGATTTAACCCTGCAGTGGTGCACCAATTTGGCCGTACACGTAAGAATATCCCGCCAGACGGGAATCAAACCCACCAAGCGAGGCACTCAACACAACTCAACTCTTCTTCGCATCAAGCCCAAAGAACCACGTGCTGTGCGAGCGCGGCTAATCAAGCCCCCACGAAGAAAAGGGGGACCCTCATAGCACTCTAAGACCACGCCGCCCTAAATGCCGACTACAAAAGTTCCACCCTGGCCTTGGGTTCGTACCTGCATATGCGTGCATCAAATGGAAAGCCCGAACTAAGTGTGGCGATTTGGACGAGATGCGAATCGAATCAAATTGAGGGGGGCGCCCATACACGCTTCCCACATGCGGATAGTGCGCTCATCATGGGTCAGTAGACAAGACCCTTTTCCTAATTAGGGTCGACACTAGCAGGCCTCAAAACCACGCCGGGCCTCCTGCCGGTGCCTTATCATCAAATTAGCATTACCTCAAACCTTAACAAGTTGTTGTTTAACATCGAGCCCCAGAACATAATAAATATGGTAACAGAAATAACGGACAGCAGACTCGAGCAAAACAACCATAAACATGCTAGTAAGACACGGGCAACAAGCAACGGGGTTATAGGTGTGGAGGTGAGGCTATATCAGTTATACATGATAACATGTGATAGGATCGGAACACAAGCAACGATTCATAAGGCTAGCAGAATAGACAACGGAAAGTAACGGTATCCAGTGTGGAAAGGAACACAATGGTTCATGTGAGTGAATACTTGCCTGCAAACTCAGTAGCCTGGTACTGGGCTAACTCCTCAGAAGTAGTGTCGTAAACCTCGTATGTCTCAACGTCGTCGTCTATTCGAGAAGAAGCAAACAAACAACACAGAGAGACAAACAATCAATAACATGGCATAATGCACAATCATGGGATGATGCATGACAATTTAATTGATGCATCAAAATAAGCTAGTTGACCATGATAACAAAATTAAATGGGCCCATATGCAATTTGGATTGCATATGGAAAGCCCATGAGTTAAGGCTGGATTAACTGATCTACAACTAATCAACATGTGAAAGTGGATTAGCATGATGCATGGATGAGGAAAACAAAAGAAAACAACAATAGAATCAATTTGAAATGAAGTTTACCAAGTTTGGAATTTTATTTATTAAGTTATGGAATTTTGGTTCCTTAAAGTAGTTACACAAGCATTTGTTGTTTTCACCAATTTCAATTGTTCAAAATGGATAACAAAGTTCATATTTGGAAAGAACACAAAATTTTAGGTGGAATACATGTTTCAATTATTGAAAAAGGAATTAAGATGAATTAATTATGAATTAAAGAAGTTTAAACAAGATTTAAATGAATTTAATTCAATTATGAATTTATTTGAATTTTTATTTGTTCAAAACATTAAAACAAATGCATATTTGAAAATTTTATACTTTTCTGGTTTGAAAACATATTTTATAAGTTCAAAAATAATTTAATTTGACAAAGTTATGAATTTTGCAAAATTAAGTGAATTAAACAAGGATTCAAATATTTCACCAAATTTATATTCAAAACAGTAAACAAAATTTATATTTGGGTAGAGAATTTAATTTGGTACAGAATACATATTTAAAATGTTGAATTTGGAGTTGTAATAATTTAGTTATGCATTTAATCAAATTGGTAATGAATTGTTTGAATTGAATTTTAAAACAATTTGAAAGGTTCAAAACAGTGAACAAACTGCATATTTAGAAAGTTCATTTTATTTAGAGTGGTTTACATATTTTACATTGTTAATTTGGATGTGTTATGCAATTTTTATAAAGGTTTGAAATTTAGGGATTAATCTGTAATAAACAGGGACCTAAAAATTAAAAAGAAAAAGGGCAGAAACATTTCCTACCGCGCAGTGACCCAACCTGGGCCACTGCCAGCGGGCCCTGGCCACCGTGGTGCTGCGTGGCAGCTGACTAGGCCACAGGGGTCACCTACAGGTGGGCCTGGACGAGGGGAAATAATCCCCAAAAAAAGGTTGCGCGCGGGGGCTCGAACCCACGACCTCGCGGTGTAAGCGCAGTGCTGCTGCCACTGCGGTACTGCATCGGATCGTGACAGTAGCTAGGTGCGCGCCGTTTTGAGGTGGCCTCCGTGGATGTTAACTGAACTTTGCAGTTTTCCGTTCACTGAACCTGACAGAGGAATCGTGGTCGCCGGCGGACTGCGGCTCGCTGCTGCTGCGGCTCGCCGTGGTTGCGTGCGTGTGTGCCTGTGACGGTGTGTGCGTGCAACACGGATGCAGAGGGAGAGGGGAGGGTGGAGCATAGGTGGGGCTCACCCTCGATGGAGGCGTAGCAGAGGATCGGGGTGGAGCTTGGCCGGCGACGGAGAGGACGGCGGCGGCGATGGAGCGGCTCCCCGAGGCTGCTGTGGTGTCGAGGAGGTCGAGGAGGCGACGGGGAATCGATTCCCGCTGCTAGCCAGAGGGAAGGAGGGGCATGGCAGCGGCGATCATCGACGATTCAGAGGTGGCGGTGCTCGGAATTCAGAGGCAGAGAGGGAGCAGAGCAGAGAGAGGAGGAATGGCGACGGCGACGCGAGGGAAAAGGTGGAGGGGAACTAGGGCTAGGGGTGGAGCTCGGGGTTAGGGCTTATAAGGAGGGAGGAGGAGGAGCAGTGGCCGTCCCTGCTCGCTGCTGTCGACGTGGGTGCCCCCGATGGGTAGCTGTATAGGAGGAAGAAAGGAGGGGGGGTAGCAGGCCGTGGGTTAGATGGGCTGGGCCTGCTACCTCTCCTCTGAGCGTTTTCTTTTATTTTTTGTTCTGTTTGTTTTTTTTTTTGCTGAAAAGGAAAAGGAGAAAAAGGTAGGGTTTTTTGGGTTTAGAAAAATTTAGAAAAATTTGTACATGTTATTTATTACAGAAACATCATTGTGCCAACTTTGTTTTTCCAAAAATTTTGAATTATGTTCTGTTTGTAATTTAAATGATTTTGAGCCATTTTTGTTATTAATTTAATTATTGAAAGAACAAATAAAATAGTTTGAACTCTATAGCTTATTAGAAACAAAGTAATGTTTTGATTTGAAATTTTTATTTGAAAAATTGTGACAGCACAAGTATGAAACAAATATTTGTATTTGGTTTGAACATTCAAATAGAAAACAAGGGAAAACAAATGCAAACAAATGAAAACAAAAGCTAAAACAAATGCAATGGTGATGCCATGATGCAAAACAATAAATAAAACAAGAAACAAACATTCTAAGTTGTTTTTCATACTTGGGATGTTACAACTACGCCAGTAGTTGATAGTGGTGTTACCAAGCCCATAGCCACCATATGGCATTTATTACCACCAAAGATATTAGTCCCCAAGTGGACACCCTAAAAATATGTTTTTGCAAAACAAGAGCTTTATGGAAAACCCGGTGGAAAGGCGAAGCCTTATTCACCGGAGGATTGTGGAAGTGGGCATTTTTGGGAAAAACATGTTTTAAAAAATGACACATAACCTAGTCTTCGCCGGAAAACCTTTACCGTACTGCCATTTTACCCCAACATGGGCACGGGGCTTAACTTGAAGTTTTTTCTTGTTAGTGTGTGTTCTATCTCAAATTGCTATAAGGGCGTGATGTCCCTCGAACCGAAATGCTTCCAGTCATGAATTCAAATAGGCATATAAAGTGTGGAATTAATTTTTCCTCCGGATGCGACAGTTGGGTCTCCTGTCGTGGCGGGGTGGGACCTGGGGTCGGGGAGATTATACCCAACTGAAGAGATAGACATATTCTACCTTGAACATAGTGGATGGTTAGGATCAGTTATCTGATGTTTACATACTGTTGTTACATTCCGTGGTTGTTCACGGCGGATGTACTGGATCTGGTGGATTGTGTACACCTATGCAGAGTACAACTATTTCGGAATAGCCGCGTCCTCGTATATGGACAGTTGAATGGCCATATAGCTAGCATTGTGTCAATGTTTTCAAAAAGGAGTTTTCCAAAAAGGTGTCGGACTTATGAAGTACTGAAAGGAGGAAATCTTGTACCGTGGAGGTACCGTTGATGAAACCCAGAAGTTGTTTTACAAAAAGTTTTGCAAAGAGAAAACCTTCTTTTACAAAATGAGTTTATAAAACCTCTTGTACATGTGATATCTACAAGAGAAAGAAAACTATACTATTTTGTTTTGAAGTATCTACTTCAACAAAGATACAGATATTTTCAAAATCAACTATGATATGTCTTTCACATACCATTGATAGTGAACCCTATGTATAGCCTACCTATTCCACTATATCAGCATACTTGCATTTTGGTAAGGTACATGATGGATGTCTTGCTGATTACATTCAAATGTACTCATATTGGTTTCGTCCCTGGTATTTACTTGCCATACTTTGAGGAGGAGCCTTAGAAGGAGATCTACGAAGAGGAGTACAAAGCTGATGGCTTTGCGAACTAGGATCGTCTCCCGGTCAGCAGCCTGTAGGTTAAGGCGTGACTTGGGCTCTACTACGTTTGTGTGTGTTAGTCTCCCGCTGTGTGTGTTGTGTGTTTGCCGTGCGTGGCAGTTGTGTAGACTTGGTCATGTGACCATGTCCCCTTTGTAAGTGTTTTTGCAATAGTGTAATGGATATTGTATATGTGTACCAACTTGATATGTTGTTCACGACTGGTGTGACCTGGGATCGTGAATGTATGCATATCGGAGGTGTCCTTGAACAGTGGTTCTGGGGTGGACCTTACAGATGGTGTTGGTCGTCCAACCTTCCGGGAGGGGTAAAGCAGCCGGCACGGAAGTGTTTGTGTGGATAAGTGCGTGCGCGTCCTCCTCCATCAGCAGATTATCGTCAGATGGAGGCACGTGGGCACCCGCAGCTCGTTGTCCGGTCGCGTCGCGTCGGTGTTGGTGCATAGTGGAGGCCGAGAGAAGCTAATGGATGAGTGGACTTTAGGAGTGAAGGAGGAGAGAAGCTAATGGAGGAGTGGACTTTACGAGTGCAGGAGGAGAGATGTTCGGCCCCTTAAAATTTCATGTCTCAGTGCATGGGAAAGACGGGACATCGCCACAGTTCTGTCTACATGCGTGCTGAGTCTCCTTTGGGGCTAGCTAGCTGTTGCACGCCATGCCTGCAAACTTTGGGCGAGCTAGATGCATGCCGTGCGAGACATGCACTCTTTGCCTCCGTGCGCTACGTGTTGTGCCTGCGTGATCCGTCGCGTCTTGATCTTAATGCGTGCCTGCGCGCGTGCCCGACCATGTGCATGCATGCCCATGCCTCGCTTCTGCTGTTGCATGCATTGCCGGCTAGCTGTGGACTGCTGGGTCAAAGTCGGCGCCGGCCGTATGCGTACTGGCCCGTGCTGCATGCGTTGCTCCGCGCCTGCATGACCCGGCAGTTTGTGTGTGCTCGTTGTCATCGTTGCGCCTGGACAACAAATTCAATGGTAAAGGCCGGCCTCGGCACCAATTAATGGTGTTTGGTGATCCGCCGGCCGGCCTCTCCCCGCCGCTATATTACCCGATTGGTGCATTTGGAGGGCCTCTGCAAAACACACCCCCTTCATCAACACGTCTCGAATAGATAGCTTGTGCAAAACACAAGAGCTAGGTCAGCTTTGTGCTCTCTGCGCGCGCCATGGCCTGGACGACCATCGAGCTGATCGGGGAGGAACCGCTCGAGGACGCACACCAAGTGGAGTACGTCCGCCCGACGGCTATGACCTCTCCGACGTGGTGCAGTTCTTCACCGCTGGTGGAAATATCTCTGCTTGGAGCGCTGCGCACATCGTGCTTGGCGCAAAGTACGCCAATCGGCGGATGTTCATCATCGACCACGACAAGGATGGCGCGGGGTGTACGCCAGGCTTTGGGAGCATGGCTCGGGAGCAAATCTGCACAGCGGCCTCTACTGGCTGAACGACACCCTGGTGTGCTGCGTCCAGGTCAACCCTTTGATCCTCTTGAACGAGTCCATCCCACTGGTGCGTCCGGTTGTTGAGGACTCCCAAGTGCAGGAGATCAATTGTAGTACCTTTCGATAAGTATTTGAGTGTCGAACCCACGAGGAGCTGAAGGTAAGCTATCTATTCTCTAAAGCCCTATAACCCTCTTATATGGCTGTTTATGCAAAGCAATAAGTTTGACTAAAAGGAACTAACTAATTAAAAGCAAGTGAAGTGGAGTGTGGTTTGCCTAGTAACTAGTGAAGCAAGTTTAAAATGCAAGTTTCTAAGCAAGTTTCACAAGTAGCAAGCATCAAATATCTCAAGTATCTCAAGGGAGCAAGTGTTCTAGCAATAGGTGTTTCGTTCGTGTGGTTGTCACAATTAGTGAAGCACATGTTTTAGTCTTAATTGTTTCTTCTAGGAAGGAGCCATGAATAGGTATAGTCAAGTAAATGATCTACAACCCCTTATGATGGATCATGTGGCCAAGTAAATGACTGCACAAGATTGATTAAGACATAAAGTCCCACCATAGCCTGACGTTCTAAGGTCCCCTATATATATCCCCCAATAACTTAACTTTCTGGCTCGGTCTCAGGTTACTGTCACTCCGAAGTCACCACCACTCCATTATGCTACCGGTGATCACCTTACATGCATTCCCCAACATATGCGTGCACTCATATATTGTACATAAAGACAATCATAGAAGATAAAAAACTTGTATGCAACCAATCAACGAACTATTTCACCATTGCCAAGAACAATTCACTACTCAAACATAGACGGGGAGACACAATACATCAAGGGAATATAGTATTGCATCATACATCGTGTTTGCCAAGAGATTACAGTGGAGAGATGGAACTTATCTTGCTGTAGATGTTGATGATGAACACGCCGGAGGGGGGTGGATCCCTCCGGGGGTGATCCCGGCGGCGTTTCCCCCCTCCGATCTTCTACGGCGGCAGCCTTCTGTCTCTCTGTTTCGTGGTTTCGTCTCTCGGCGCCGCCTCCTCCTCGAAAAGACCAGGGGACCCTTTATATAGTCGTTTTTAGGTCATGAGACACTCGGCAGAAGAAAGATCGACGACATCGGAGCCACTGGGGCAAAAAGGGGGCCTACCACGCGGCCAAGGAATCTGGCCGCGTGGAGGGTCCTCTTTGCCACCTGGTTGGCCTTTTGGCCCTCTACTTTGGCCCATGGTCTTCGTCTCGAAAATTCTAAACCGTGCTCTTTGGCCTTGCCCTTTTTGGAGTCCCGAAGCTCCGGAAAGTCTGAAACACTAAAAAGTACGTTTTCTGGAAAAACAGGGTTAGAACCAAAAGAAGGGGGGTTGTTTAGAAAATCCCCCAAATCATTATAAAACATGAATATAAGATGCTAATATGTAGGAAAAACAAGTAATAACATGCAAAGTTCATGTATGGATTTTACATGCATCAACATCCCCAAGCTTAACCCATGCTCGTCCTCGAGTATGAAGGTGATAAAACTAACATGGACTTTGCATATTGAAACAATCATGGGATATCAAGGAGGATTATTCATGCTACATATAATCAAATGATTAATACTAGAAATCAGTAGCAATATACAATTCATGTTGTAAGAATATCAAATATGCAAGCAAAGATGCTTCATGAAAGTTCACAAAGTGTATAATGAAATAAAAGCACTATGGACCAAATGCATACACAAAATGAAAAATAAAATCCTATATTGGTCAAAGAATAGCATAATGGAAAATAGAAAATATGGGTGACACTTTGGAGAAAATTGAGTAGAGGTAAAACATGATCAAGTCTTATTTAGCCTCTAAATTATTCAACTAAAATTACTAATTGAAATGTGGTATCCATTGATCTAGGACTCTCATTGCCCCTTTATCACTAGCATCTTAAATGGTGAATGTTGAAGTAATGTGAATGACAAGGTGGTTGAAAGCCTCATGCCCCGTGAGTGTGAAAACCTACTCCATGATTACTCAACTTAAGATTCCTAATAAGATTTTTACAATTATAATAAGTATTAATGACATCATAGAGAACCGCAAAGAGGTACCTCTTGCCCCATGACATGGAAACAAGCCCATGTCACAATGACAAGACAAACAAACGGAGTAGACTCATCATCCTTTTTATTTTCATTCACTATTATGCATAACTTCTTATTTTATTGTAGGATGTGTTGTAGAGTCACTCAAGCTGTAAGTAAATTTCCACCATGATAAAGCATGGCTTGGGTTAGCAGCCCAATGCGTTTCTCTAGTCATATAGATACTTACTCATCAAAACTTACTATTCCTCTATTTCATTTCGGCATGGCAGGAGTCCAAAAACAAAAGTACATGATATCAACCAAATGTAATTTTTGTGCAATGTTGAAAGCTTTCCGGTGATACACGTTTATAGCTAGCTCCCAACCACACACTTGTCAAACACAAAACTTGTGGCTCACATTATTGGGTCATGTTTATTAGATGCATAAAAACTAAAGTGTGCCTTCAAAAGTTCGTGAGAGTCCTATCCCAAGTTCAACCCATGACAATTAATAAAGTGAATATCTTAATTTAGAACATAAATAACACAATAACATGGTGAACATACTCGGAATAGCAATGAAGCTAATGGGAAGATATGGTGGACTCACTGGAAATACTTGGCTAAGGAGTGTTGGAAACAAGTTTTTACTTGTTGGAATTTTTAAATTTTTGGCTAGCAAGAGGGAGATAGTTGACCAGCTACTATGCATGCATATGTCCATAGAACTACTCATTTCATGACAAACTAAATAAACCAGCAATTAACATCAAGGACATGAATAAGAGATAGCTCAAGACAACATTATTGCAAATTTCTACACATAAAAAGCCTATAAATCATGCAAACATATGTAGCTCTTCAAATCAACCATGGCATCCCTATTCCAAGTCATAATACTAGCATCCAATACATTCCAACCCCAAACTCCAGTAGCTCAATCTCATATAAAATGATGGGTCTGGTCTTATCAAAACAAAAATAAAAACAAAAACTAGACGCTTCAAGTCTCTACGATAAATGCTTTGCTTAGAAAAACAGAAAGTAGACGTGTGCTAACCAAAAGAGTGTAGCTCCAGTGGGGTGTTCATCACATCCCCAAGCTTATGGCTTTCACCATTCTTGGATGTCTTGAGGCGCAGCTCCTCTATTCCCTGTGAAAAAACTTCACAAAACATGTTTCTCCCATTCTTTTTCTGTGGGGTGAGATTAGCAAGGACAAACAAATCACATGCTTGCTGTGAAAAAATCCAAATAAAATGCTCCAGTAAATAAACAATAAGGTTCATTATGTTGTATGTTCACTCTCTTGCTTGAAAGAATCATGGAAATTCGATTCCCAAGCCCAAAGAGTGCATAAAACAAAAGAAGGCAGAATCTGTCCAGAAAAGCAACAGCAGAAAAACGAACGTTTTTCCCTAAGCTAGACTCGTCAAAAAATTAAGCCAATTTTTGTTCTTACAGAGGACGAAAGTTGCAGAACATACTAAAAAATTAGCTCAATCCGACATACCAATAAAAAACGTAAAATCATACGGTGAGCAGACTCGTGCTGAAACAGAAATTTCATGCACTAGGATAGCAACTTATAAGTCCAAATGGGTATGACTTGACTCTTTATTGAAAACTCCAGAATTAAAACAAAAAAAACTAATTTCTTGAGACATCAAGAGGACACTAGGAAAATCCAAACAAAAACAACCGGGTTGCCTCCCGTAAAGCGCTTTCTTTATAGCCATATAGCTAGGCTTTACTTACTTAACATCATGATGGTTGGAGTGAGGTGGCTCGGCATCCCCAAGCTTGGATTCTTGTACTTATTTGATACATGTAGGGTGAGCCCAGGGGTACATCCCCAAGCTTGATTGATTGTCCCTCTTGATCTTTGTTCATCTCACTCAACTCTTCCTCCTGAAAAATTCTTCTTACACAAATCTCAACATAAAACTTGATTAGAGGGGTTAGTGCCTCCATAAATAAAATCCACATAGGTACAGCAAAGACACATCATGAGTTGATTCTAAATATTAACTACTGTTACTACAGTTGTGCATTGCTCCTTGATCAAAAGAACCACACAAAACACAAGTAATGAGAGCAATGCAAAATAAAGACATAATCTACCAAAAACTGAACAGCCCGTAAAGAGTGAATTTTTAGAGGCGCTTAAGTTGCTCAAATCAGAAAACTTAAAACTAATGAAATATGTAGTGATAACTAAATATTCTGTCGTAAATTACCAGGTCAAAATTCCACTTCTGTGATTTTAAACATTTTTCGCAGTGAAGTTCAGGAATCTGTTTTCTTGACAGCTAATTACTATTGTTTAATCCTATCTCTCATATAAGATTATTCTTGCCATTTAAGATGAGAAATAAGACAGAAATTTGATGTTACAGTAGTAAACTAATATTTTTATTGTTTTTAGCTTTGGAAAAAGTTTTAATGATAGAGACTTTGCAATGGTTTCATTGGCATGAACAACACATGTTCAAGGTCGACCCCAACTTCTCCATTACTCATCCTTCTCATTTACTTTCCCAAATTTTTTATAAAATGAAAATCTTAAACTAAATGATACATAACAGTAGGTAAAGGCATTTTACATGTTGTAAAGACATAAATGTGTGCTCAAACCGAATGGGAAATTAAAGCATAAGGAACACACCAAAAAATATTAAACAATTTATTTTTAAGTCTAACCCATTTCCTATGCATTGGCATTTTGTAATGAAACAAATAAAAGAATCACATAATAGCAATCATAGAAAGGTAGATCAAGTTCAACTTCAATACTTTCAGCATAAAGAGGGGAAACTTAATATTGTTGAAATATGTGTAACCATGTTTCCCTCTCTCATAATAATTTTCAGTAGCATCATGAATAGATTCAACAATATGAATATCACATAAAACATTCTTATCATGAGCCACATGCATAAAAGAATCACTACTCTCCACATAAGTAAAATCCTCATTAGTGATAGTGGGAGTTAAACATTCATAATTTTCATTACAATCATCATATATAGGAGGCATAGTATCATCAAAGTGAATTTCCTCCTCCAAGCTTGGGGAACTAGAAATATCATGCTCATCAAAACCAACTTCCCCAAGCTTAAAACTTTTCATAGAATCAGCAAGTATATCATTTTTATCCTCAATAGTAGGGGGACTAAAAATATCATATTCATCAAGACAAACTTCCCCAAGCTCAAGGTTTTCCTTAGCAATAAAGGTGTTCAAAGAATTAGTACTACCACAAATATGATTGTTGTGGAAATAATTTTTCAATTTCTCCTCAAACACTTCATGTCCTAATTCAAGGTAGATATTATACAGTTCTAAAATTGTTTGGTTGTTTTCCATTTTATAATAGTTTTTGTGTTTTAGGTTTATATGTTAGTATGTAATGCAAACAGGAATAAAAGCTTAGCACAACGCTCCTCGGCAACGGCGCCAGAAAAGTGCTTGATGACTCCCAAGTGCAGGAGATCAATTGTAGTACCTTTCGATAATTATTTGAGTGTCGAACCCACGAGGAGCTGAAGGTAAGCTATCTATTCTCTAAAGCCCTATAACCCTCTTATATGGCTGTTTATGCAAAGCAATAAGTTTGACTAAAAGGAACTAACTAATTAAAAGCAAGTGAAGTGGAGTGTGGTTTGTCTAGTAACTAGTGAAGCAAGTTTAAAATGCAAGTTTCACATGTAGCAAGCAGCAAATATCTCAAGTATCTCAAGGGAGCAAGTGTTCTAGCAATAGGTGTTTCGTTCGTGTGGTTGTCACAATTAGTGAATCACATGTTTTAGTATTAGTTGTTTCTTCTAGGAAGGAGACATGAATAGGTATAGTCAAGTAAATGATCTACAACCCGTTATGATGGATCATGTGGCCAAGTAAATGACTGCACAAGATTGATTAAGACATAAAGTCCCACCATAGCCTTACGTTCTAAGGTCCCCTATATATATCCCCCAATAACTTAACTTTCTGGCTCGGTCTCAGGTTACTGTCACTCCCAAGTCACCACCACTCCATTATGCTACCGGTGATCACCTTACATGCATTCCCCAACATATGTGTGCACTCATATATTGTACATAAAGACAATCATAGAAGATAACAAACTTGTATGCAACCAATCAACGAACTATTTCACCATTGCCAAGAACAATTCACTACTCAAACATAGACGGGGAGACACAATACATCAAGGGAATATAGTATTGCATCATACATCGTGTTTGCCAAGAGATTACAGTGGAGAGATGGAGCTGATCTTGCTGTAGATGTTGATGATGAACACACCGGAGGGGGTGGAGCCCTCCGGGGGTGATCCCGGCGGCGTTTCCCCCCTCCGATCTTCTCCGACGGCAGCCTTCTGTCTCTCTGTTTCGTGGTTTCGTCTCTCGGCGCCGCCTCCTCCTCGAAAAGGCCAGGGGACCCTTTATATAGTTGTTTTTAGGTCACGAGACACTCGGGAGAAGAAAGATCGACGACATCGGAGCCACGGGGGCAAAAAGAGGGCCTCTCACGCGGCCAAGGAATCTGGCCGCGTGGAGGGTCCTCTTTGCCACCTGGTTGACCTTTTGGCCCTCTACTTTGGCCCATGGTCTTCGTATCGAAAATTCTGAACCGTGCTCTTTGGCCTTGCCCTTTTTGGAGTCCCGAAGCTCCCGGAAAGTCTGAAACACTAAAAAGTACGTTTTCTGGAAAAACATGGTTAGAACCAAAAGAAGGGGGATTGTTTAGAAAATCCCCCAAATCATTATAAAACATGAATCTAAGTTGCTAATATGTAGGAAAAACAAGTAATAACATGCAAAGTTCATGTATGCATTTTACATGCATCAGTTGTTCGTGTCCTTCATCGCGGAAACTAGTGTGCTTATAGAGCATATGTGTAACCTGTTACGTCGTCGACTCATCGTATTTTACTTGTCGACACGTCTGTGTGTGCTATGATTGTGTTTTGCTACTCTATAATTAAGTTAATAGCAAACATGCCCGTGCGTGGCAACGGGGGAGAAATAAACATGTGTGTCACGGAGGCACACGAAGCTTTCTCATGTTTTTTTCTTACACACGCGTGTAAACATAATTCACGAGCATAGAAAGAAATATAGCCACATAATATCTCAACAAACTAAGATTTTACTTTGTTCAATTGAAATGTCATTCGTTAAAAATAGTATAATAAACTTACATGGGAAGAAATCAGACGTCGGCCCTTTTTGTTCAAATATCTCGCCGGACCATGAGCCCATCAAACTTTGTACTCTAAATATTACTCTCTAAGTCATTGTAAGTTTTAGGATTTCTTTCTATCTCTGAGTCATTGCTATAAAAAATTCTCTTTTCTAATATAAAGGAAAGTGCCATGTGAGCAACTAAGAAAAATAAATATAATCTAAACAAGCTTAAGCACTCATGCATTTTTATGCAAACTGAGAAACGATCAAATTTTGTATTCTTCTACTGTTTTTGGTTTCTCTTTCTAAGATAATGTGCAGCGCCAGTGCCACTGACAAAAATAACAACAATAGAAAACATGTGCCATTGTGTACACTTCGGCAATAAGGTAATGATGTATTACTCCAGTAGTATAATGAGGTAGAGAACTTGCATGTGTAATGCGTTACAAGAATTGTATAAAGTATGAAACTTAAGCAGACATGTTATATGGTGCAACTGTAGCAACAGTAGAATTTTAGATATGTCCAGGAGGGACTACTTATACAAAAAGTATAATTTTGAATTTTTCCAGTATAGTCTATTTTGTGTTGTTGTTGGCAATGTAAAAGGTAAAGTTTTCGGTCCCCGGCAAATTTATGAAACTTACGTACACAAATCGAAATCCATGCTCACGAAAAACTAAATGTGTAATCTCTAAAACACGTATGGTATCAAAGATATTCACTACGGATTAGTAACCGTGGAATCACCATGTAGTCACTTGGCTAACCCTGTATAGATGTTCAGTACTTCCCGGAGATCGTCCATACAGGTGATTGTTCAGCAGTTGAATAAAACAGCGCCGCAGACCCTGCCACAGTGCGGCGCTCTGTTCCATACTAAGCCGACAAGCTTCCAGTGGTCCGCTAGGATGCACAACTGCTCCCAGCGTGGACCATACCTGGCAGGTCTGAGGGCCTAGACCAGGGCTCTTTGCTTGCCGTCGTCTGCAAGCGAAGGCAGCTCCCTATCTCCGTACCCCTTGACAGTACGTACTCGCTCGGCAGTATTCTAGTGGTTGAGCCTATCTGGTGGTCTACGTCGAAAGCTAACATCATCCATGGTTTCCGTTGGTGCTCATGTTGGCAAGCAGACGTTGTCGCTCTGCATGCTCCTCCTCCGTGTGAGTAGACAAGCAGGGCAGATGAATGGATGATCGACATACCTCTGACCGCCTCGTGCACCTCCCGTGGAGCACCTGCACTCCGAGCGAGCAACTCCGGGTTCATGCCAACGCCGAACAGATCCCTCAACTTAATTTCAATGGCCAAAAATGCCGAGCGGCGCGCCACTTCCTTTCTTCCCGTTCCTCTCCATCTGCACGGTCGACCCTACACCCGTCTGGACACAGACAACCATGGATCGACTTGCGTACGTGCCCTCCTCTGCTCACCGAACTGCGGCTCTCTGCATGCCGCCAAGAACGGAGGCCGTCTAGTCTCCGTTTTCCCAGGCGTGGCTAGGCCGTCTGGCACCTTTCCTACTCTGATGCCTGGCCGGAACAGGCGAACATCCATTCCCTTCACTGATCCGTCAAAGATGAGGCCCTGTACACCTCTCCTCTCTCTGTCTCTCGAAATCCAATGGAGAAGCGCGACCTCCGCGTCCGGCTGTCCGGCGACATTCTGCTGCCCCTCACTGATCCTTCAAAGATGAGCAATTCCTCTATCCGAACTCCGTGTCCTGCTGTCCGGCGACGTTCCTGCGTGCTAGCACGCTGCCATAGACATAGAATCCATCCCGTGCTTCACCCCAACCAGGCCCTCTAGGGTCCAATAAGGCTATCATCATGCTCTCTAGGATGGCATCGAGATTCTGATTTGCCGATGGCCACGGTGGTGCAGCCGCCAACAATGTCGATCTCCAAAACTAAGCATCGAATCTGAAGCGCTAACGTTGATGGCTTATAAAAAGGAAAAAAGAATTGGTCGTATTGCATTAAGACTTTGCATCGTATTGGACTCTGATATTTGGAGTTAAGGAGACATGTGCTGGACGAAACATAGAAAAGGAGAACCAGGCTATGAACAAAATACGGGAGGAAGACGGACTGGATATGTCTTTTCTAGCTAGAACAGGTTTGATCGCCGATTGCGTGCCTACAAGGCTAAAACCCTTTTTTTAGTGAGAACGTTTATTTTGATGGAAGGGCAAAACCGTAAAACACCTGGTTGGACCGGAAGAAACCTTCCTCTCTTTATTATTAGGTAAAAATAGTATGTGTTGTGTTGCAAGTACTCAGTTATCTATAGTTCTTTGGTTACTGCTGGTTTCACATAGAACCGTTCTGCATATTCTAACGCGTTTTATGCCCGACGACCTCAACTCCAAAATTATTTCATAATAGTTCTTTATTTCCTCACAAGGTCCCTTTAGTAAATCATTGCATAAATGCAATTTGTTTAAGCCACGCATCAGGTCCATTTAGTAAATTATTGCATAAATGGTCAATTTGTTTAAGCCACCCATCAGCATCCGATGGCTAGCATAGTTTCCCGCACTTCCGCCAAAATTTCGCATCCCTCCGAAAATTTGGCGCTAGGACAGCCCACTCAAAAAATTTCGCGCAAGAATATTACTTCTCAGCCCTCCCGCACAGAACGGTCAAACTTTATTGCTGAGGGCATTTCTGTAATCATTTTGAAACCCTCCCTTATCCCCTCAGCCCTTGCCCAAAGAATCGACTACTCCCCCTTCTCCCCTCCAGTCCCCGTCCTCCCAGACCAGATCCCACCCCTCTTACACATCGCCGTATAGCACTAGCATTTCTGTAATCATTTTGAAACCCTCCCTTATCCCCTCGGCCCTCGCCCAAAGAATAAACTACTCCCCCTTCTCCCCTCCAGTCCCCGTCCTTCCAGACCAGATCCCAAAGAATCGACTACTCCCCCTTCTCCGATGTCGCCGTCGAGATCCCCCACCCCACCCAGGTCACCTTCCAGGACCACCACCTCGCTGTCGTGCTCACCGGTCTGCCACATCGTCACCAACCTCGTCGTCGTGTGCTCCCTGGTGTGCCACTCCGCCGTCATGCTCACCGGTCTGCCACATCGTCACCAACCTCGCCTTTATGTGGTCGCTGGTGTGCCACCTCGCCATTAATTAACCTCTCCGTACGTCCACATCTGCCACCTCGTCTCCAACCTCGCCATTGTGTGCTCACTGGTGTGCCACCTCGCCATTAACCTCGCCGTACGTCCACATCTGCCACCTCGTCTCCAACCTCGCCGCAATTTCACCGTCAATGTCTGCAACCACGCCGAGACGGGTAAAGGTTGAAGGCGAGAAATGCAGTAAGATTGATGGTTCTTCATATATTCGATGCAATTAATCTTTCTGAATTAGTTGTCTGTTTAATTGTATGCTTGATTCTTCTTTTGTTCGATGCAATTAATCTCTCTAAATTGTTTGATCTATGCTTCTTAATTATCCTGCTAATGTTTGATGTAATAAATCTCTCTAAATTGTTTCTCTGTTTAGTTGTATGATTGATGGTTCCTTATATGCGTCTTTGTTATTAGCTTTGCATTTATAACTTTGTATATTGGTAAACAGAGGCTTGTCCATGTGTTAATTATGAAAAATATGTAGCGGAAATGGGTGTGTTGCCCTCATGATGCTACTTTTTTAATTATTTGCTGTCGTTGTAGAAAAGATTGCATGGTTTCTTTTAATGGAAATTGTTAGGGGGACCTTCTTGCTAATCTTGCATAAAAATAAAAATAGAAGTATCCAGCTTTGTTTTCCTACGGTAAAAGGTTTCTTATTTCCAGCCTGTATACTATTAGGTTTAAGATCACTTTGCTTATGATTCTATCAGTCTTAATTACGAATCTATGCTCAGAATTTATATCACTAACACTGGACTGCTCTTACAAGATGAGTACCTTAATTTTTGATGATGTATTAGGTTCTTACCAAGTGTTTATATTTGGAGCTTACTTTCAGTTATTTATTCATGTTAGGATCACCACTACACCCCATGGAAGAAGAGCGTGCCAGAACTATCATGGCAAACATTGCAAGGATGCATCAACTGGGTGTAAAGTCTTCAGCAAGTATTCTTTCATGTCCTACTGTATTCACACCCAAAAAGATAAAGACAGAAGACTCTGGATCTGAGTACACTCCTGAGGATGATATTGAAGAGGAATCAGATTCCAGTGAAGGATACTGGTCATGTCAATCCTTATTCAGTGAGGACAATGAGTTGCAGGTTATTCCCTAATTTGGCAGCTCAACATTCTTCCATGATATCACAACAACTAGGGTGTAATGCTTAAAACTCTTTAAGTAATAAAATCTCCCTTTAGATGAAAAACAACAACTAGGGCACATCTTACTTATCTTGTGTTGAACAGTTTGATTACTGTTGTGTCATATATTTTGTGCTACTTCATCTATTCCATATCATAAGACGTTTTGGCAAGCTAATTAAGGTCGTGGTTGTCATTTTAACATGGTTTCCATCTATGCTCCTGACATGCTTGATATCTGCTAGGTCATTTATCATTACATACACGCTTGTTTCATTGTCATCTGCTATTTTTTCAAATATTTTTTGTACATTGCTGGCCATCTGTTAGTTTCATCTATTTTCTGTACATTGCTGGTCACCTGCTAGTTTCATCTGTTTTCTGTACATACTTACATCTATTTTCTTTGCATGCTTGTTAGGCAAGCAAGAAAAGGATGATGTCGACACCAGCTTCAGAGGATGAGGATGATACTTTAGGTGTCATGCTGGATCGTGGAAAGCATACTTTGTCGAAGAAATCTCGTGTGGAAACAAGTATTTCAAAGTCTGAACACCAAGTGCAAACTGATGTTGAGAGAGGGGGCATGCCAATGTGCGCAACACAATTGCTGATTTGAGGGCGGCGAATGCAGAATCTGAGCGAATGAGGCTCCGGTTTGCATTTGAAATGGAAGAAATGAGGAAGGAACAAGACGAGCTAAAAACGTGCCAACAAGAAGGAGTTGCCCTGCTTGAGCAGTTAGCTCAGCGCATATGTGGTAATTGAAACTATGGTCGTGTTGCTGAAAGCTGATTTTCTTTATGTTGGTTTGCTTTTCTGTAAAATAAACCACTAGTGTTGCAATTTCTGTATTTGATGTCTGCTATGTGGTTTACTTTTCGGCATATGGAACATGGAAAGGTCAATTCGAACGATTATTTAAGAACCCATCTGGCACAAAAAAAACGTCGTAGTATCGTAACGTAAAAACATACCCAAATTAGGACACATGGTGCCGTATGCCATGCCCACGTGTCGTTTTACGGTTGGACAGTTCCACAACGAAAATAAAAACGTCGCGAAAAGGTGCCACATGGCACCGTACACATGGTCCACTTGTCGTCTTATGACTGGGTAGTTCGACAACGAAACAGAAAACATCGCGGAAAAGGGCGCCACGTGACACCGTGCACTTGGTCCACGTGGCGTCGTTTTGCGTCGGAAAAAAATCCGTCACCGCGTAGCCCACGACGACCGGAGATCATCCCCGAAAAAAACCACGTGGCGACATACGATTGTTCCACGTGGCGTCATCTCGTTGCGTCATCTCATACCACGATGCTAGCAAGTTCGTCGCAGATGGCGTCCACATGGTTTCACATGATTGGTCGAGGCCTCGATAACAAAAATCATCGTGAAGGGATCGGCGGTTATGACATCATGAACATATTGGTGATGTCATAAACGGGGCCTTAACAGAATCTATTTTTGACGAAAAACGTTGTGATCGTAATGACGTAAGGTGCCTGTGGTGTGACGTCAGCTGATTACGCTAACTAATCCTTTGCCACGTGTCAGCCGACAACGACGAAAAACAAAGTTGCCTCTTAATGGGCTGGGACCGAACGGCCCAGATGCTCGCGATGATTTTCTGAACATTGCGGATAGCCTCAACATTCTCCCGTTCAAATTAACGTCGCAGAATCGTCCGTGACATTCAATCAGGGACGTTCTCACTCCGTCGAGTAAACCGTCGCGGATTGCCATTAGCACGGTTTGGAGCCCATCCGCAACGGTATTGAAACGTCCCAGATCGCGGAATTTC
Source organism: Alopecurus myosuroides (assembly GCA_028641055.1). NCBI lineage: Eukaryota > Viridiplantae > Streptophyta > Magnoliopsida > Poales > Poaceae > Alopecurus > Alopecurus myosuroides. Next base: position 75,405,076 of record CM054062.1, read on the forward strand.
GTAGTGTTGGGAGAGGCTTTGGTGTGCGCAGTCGTGGCTTGTATTTTATACACGAGAACGGTAACTCTGGCCAAAGCGACTCTGTCGCTCTGAAGCGCCATCGTCACTTCGGAGAGGTGCAGGCGTCACCCCCACATGGGATGTCTCCACGGGAGGGTGAACCCCTCTGGAGGAGGGTCGGCGGTGATGTGGAGCTCCCCTCGAAAGGTAAAGAAACCAGATAGGGCCTCTGAAGGACAAGTCCTTTGTCGAAACGCCCCCTAGGCGGGTGGGCGCCCTCGCGAGAGCGGCTATCTCACGAGGTAACATGGAAATACCCTGATACGTCCTAAACGTATGCTTAATTTCTTATGTTCCATGTTGTTTTAATGTCATATGCTACATATTTTCCTTACACTTTATGTCATTTTTATCGATTTCACGGGACTAACCTATTGACAAGATGCCATAGAGCCGGTTCCTGTTTTCTGTTGTTCTTAGTTTCAGAAAAGTTATTTTGGAAATATTCTCGGAATTGGAAAATCCAAAGCCCGGAAGTCTTAGAATTCCCGAAGGTTCCACGAAGTCTCAAAGAGGCCCAGAGGGGGGCCACAGGGGGCACACCATAGGGCGGCGCGCCCCCTGGCCGCGCCTGGGGGTGGTGTGGCCCCCTCGGGCGCCCACCGCCATCGCCATTTCGCCTATATTACCCCTCGGATAGTTAACCCTAAAGATATACCACTTTCCACGGAAAACACCCGAGGCCACCGTCATCGTCAACCCAAGATCGGGAGGGTTCTGGAGTTCTCCCAGGCACCCTGCCGGGAGGGAAAATCATCACCTGAGGGGTCTACACCACCATGCCCGCCTCCGGAGTGATGCGTGAGTAGTTCATCCTTGGAGTATGGGTCCATAGCAGTAGCTATATGGTTGTCCTTCCCTCTTTATGCCTCATGTATGGATCTCGTGAGCTACCTCACATGATCGAGATCATCTATTTGTAATGATACATGTTGTGTTTGCTGGGATCCGATGATATTTGAATGCTATGTCTTTTGATTATCAATCTATCATGTTGTCTTTATGTGTATGTTATTTATGATCTTGCATTCTCTCCGTTGTTAGTAGATGCTCCGGCCAAGTAGATGCTAGTGACTCCAATAGGGAGTATTTATGATCGATAGTGGGTTCATGCCTCCTTTGCATCTATGCTCGAGTGATAGAAACGTGACAGATGGAGGATGTGTTGTTGCCATTAGGGAGAAAACAATGATGTTTACTTTGTTTACATTACACACACTGCTTACTGTGATTATCCGTTGTGATAATACACACACTGCTTCCACTGTTTTCACACTGCCACTTCTGTTTTCATACTGTTCTCATACTATTTTCCATACCATACGTTTAACCTCTTTGTGTTCAGCAAAAACCGGTGAGATTGACAACCTCACTTCTTTGTTAGGGCAAAGTTAATTGATTTTGTTGTGTAGGTTCCGCGTTGTTGCTAAACCGGTAGTGCGCCCTGCCATCTCAGCTGCATCAACCTTCGGAAGTTGCTCCTTTCTCCTGCTATTCGATTCAACCTTGGTTTCTTTCTGAGGGAAACTTAATGTTGTGCTCTTCATACCCTCCTCTTGGTGTCTTCCAACGAACGTTTGTTACACGCGCATCAAGCTATTTTTCTGGCGCCGTTGCCGGGGAGGAAGAGAATTTATGCAAGGAGAGTCTCTCACCTCGAATCATTTTTACTTTGTTATTGTTTTGCTTGTACTTGTTTATCATGCTTGCTAGCAATATTTGATGTCTTTGAAACTAGATCTTATTGGCAAGGTGGGTTCATAGATGAACAACAAAAATATTATAAGAAACACCGCTTGTCACAAAAAGGGATATACTTATAGGAGCAAATGTTACTTATTGCTTTGATAAAGCTTGCTGTTGTAGGAGGTATAAACACCTCCCTTTTCAATGTGACTATAATGATAATGTTACCATATCTTCTTATGTTAAGGGAAATTATGAATTTTATGATGTGGAACAAACTAAGGAATTTATTGCTTGGAAGGATGCATTCGAAATTACTTATTTTCTTGAAGATATTGATGATGGACCTTATAAATATGAGATTTATGATATACTTGAATATTTCTTTGATAATTACTAGGATTGTAATTACTACATACTGAAATATCTTAATAGATGATCTCCCCAAAAGGAGGAGACTAATGCCTTGCAGGAACCTATGGAAGAAGAAACTGCTGAATCTGGAAGCTCATTGGATGAAAAAGAGGAGGAGAGTGATGATCAGGAGGAGAAAGAATGGAGTAGCTACCCATGTCTACCTCCAAATGAGAGTAACTCTTCAACTCATACTAATTTGATTGCCCTCCATGCTCACCAAAGGAGGATGAGTGTTATATTGATGATCATATTGATTCTTTTGAAATATCCCTTTTTGATGAAATTGATGCTTGATATACTTGTGATCTTGATACTACTATGAATGAGACTTGTGAGAATGATATTGCTACTATTATTTATTATAATCCATGCTACTTTGATAAATCCTATGATAATCCTCTATTTATTCGGACTATTGATGTGCGTGATAATGAGGAAGTTTGTTTGGAAAATTTATATGATAATGCTCTAGATGATGGTCCTATGTTACTTGATGTTATAAATTATAATTCTACTAAAAATAGGATTTCCATAATATGTCCTATAGCTTTTAAGAGTGACCAAGCATCTCGTTTTGATATTGCTAAAAGTGGGGGAAAAGAGGAGCTGATTTTAAATCTTGATCCCACTGTTTTGGAGCTTGATATGAATTGTGTGTTTTTAGATCATGACAAGCATGCTTTATGTGATAATTATGTTGTTGAATTTGTTCATGATGCTACTGAAAATTATTATGAGAGAGGTAAATATGGTTGTAGGAATTTTCATGTTACTAAAACATCTCTCTTTTTGTTGAAAGTTTTGAAGTTGCTCTTGTTCTACCTTCCCATGATTTCTAGTTTGAGCTTCTTTAATTTATTTATTTACAAGATTCCCATGCATAGGAAGTGGGTTAGACTTAAATTTGTTTTATACTTGCTTCTTGATGCTCTCTTTTGCTTCAATTCATATTTCTTATATGAGCATCTTCTAAAATTATCATGCCTAGCTAAAAGGCGTTAAAGAAAAGCACTTCTTGGGAGATAACCCATGCTTTTATTTTTGCTTTGTTTTTCGTTGTTTTCTTTGAGTCGAGGGGTTGTATACTTATGTAGAAACTCCTTAGTATCTTTATTTTCATTTTTTAGTTGTGCCAAGTAATGTTTCTAGCGAAAGCTGGAGTTGGTTTTGGATTTCTGCGCAGGAAACAGATTTCTGCTGTCCACCGTAAAAAAATCGTATAAATTCCAGAAAGATCAGAATGACCTGATTTTTTCTTCTTATTCCTCCGCTAATTCTGAAACTCTTTAGTTCTTTATGTTTTTTTTATCTGAGCAATGTAAGTGCCCCACAAAAATTCGTGTTTACAGACTGTTTTGGTTTTGGCAGATTCTGTCATTTTTCTTGCATTTGCTCTTTTACAATGTCAAGTGGATTTCTTTGCTTCAAGAAACATCAGTGGTTGTATCTAATGTTTAAAAGTATCAATAGCACTTGTACCCATGCATAACCCTTGGATTTTTTATTGTTTCACTAACCCTCTAATGAGAACTACTTTGAGTGTGGTGTGAAGGAAGTTTCAATGGTCAAGAGAAGAGGGTGATATAATGTGATCAAGAAGAGTGCAAGGTCAAAGCTTGGGGATGCCCCCGTGGTTCATCCCAAAAAATTCTAAGAAGACTCAAGCATCTAAGCTTGGGTATTCCCAAGACATCCCCTTCTTCATCAACAATTTATCAGGTCACTTCTAGTGAAACTATATTTTTATGCGATCACATCATATGAAATTTACACTACCAAATTCCGCGCGGTCTGGGACGTTTCAATACCGTTGCGGATGGGTTCCAAACCGTCGCTAAGGGCAATCCGATACGTTTTGCGCGACGGAATGAAAACGTATCAGATCGATTGTCAGGGACGAGTCTGCGACGTTTATATGAAGCTAAAACCGTTAAGGCTATCCACAACGTTCATCAAATCGTCGCCACCAGTTGGGTCGTCCGGTCTAGGCCCAATAAGCATTAACATTTTTATTTCATCGCTATGAGGCGACACGTGGCAAACGAGGTTCTAACGGTCGTTATCATAATCAGCTGACGTGGCAAACGTGGGAACGTTTTTTTTACGTCAGGAGTCTTGACCAATGAGGCAAAACCATGTGGACCAATCGAAATACGCCACATGGAAACAAAATGGTGCCATGTTGGCTTCTTCTGGGACGAAATCTGTTCGTCCTGGGCTACCCAGCGACGTTTTGTTCTGTCGCGAGTCTCGACCAATCAGGCAAAACCATGTGGACAAATCAAAATACGCCGCATGGAAACAAAATAGCGCCACGTCGTCTTCTGCTGGGACGAAATCTGGTCGTCGCGGGCTACCAGCGATGTTTTATTCCGTCGCTAAACTCATGGCACGTGCACCAACCAAATGGTGCCACGCAAAGTCTTTTTCATGACGTTTGTTTCCGTCTCGGATTTGGGTGATATCATCACTTTGTCGGGAACATTATTTTTAGGTCTTCTAATTGCCCACTCATAGTAGGACACGTGGGCTGGGCATATATTGCCACGTGTCGGTATTTGCCTTGACGGACTTTTACGTTACGTTACTACGATGTAAGTTTTGATGTTATTTGGGTGGTTACATCATCGCTATAATTGCCAAATGCACACAGGCAGAAAATCAAACCACATAAAAGGTATTAAATACTTAGTTTTTCTCACAAAATATCAAACCTACAGAACCACAGTTTCAAGGATAGCGCATCTGCTCAGCCAGCATCTCAAGTAGGGTAACTCCTTCTAGTTGAGATTTCTTTATCGCAGCTTGTTGCTTCCGAATGTCTTCCATATCAACTACAAACTTCATCCTCAGTTGCTCGGATTCTGCTTTCGCCATCCTCATATCAGCAATTGTTCTGCGCACATTCACATCAAGCTGCAGTTCAGGCTCAGACTTTGAAAGACTTGATTCCACACGGGTCTTCTTTGAGAAAGTATGTTTTCCACTCTTCAACATGACAACTTCACTATCATCCTCGTCCTGAACCTCTGAAGCAGATAGAGACATCACCCTTTTCTTGCTTGCCTATCAAGCATGCAAAGAAAATAGATGAAAATAACAGATGACAAGAATGTACAGAACATAGATAAAACTAGCAGATGACAAGCATGTAAAAAAATGATGAAAACTAGCAGATTATAGTCAAACAACAGCGCATGTAATGAACTAGCAGATGAGAAGCATAGATGAAACAGCAGGTGTCAAACATGTGAGGAAGATAGATGAAAATAGCAGATGACAAGCATGTACAAAAAATAGATGAAAACTAGCAGATTATAATCAATCAACTGTGTGTGTAATGAACTAGCAGATGAGAAGCATATATGGAATAGCAGGTGTCAAGCATGTGAGGAAGATAGATAGAAACAATGTTGAAATGACAACGACGGCCTTAATTACAATAAGAGGATTTCACGGCCTTAATTAGCTTGTCAAAACGTCTTATAGTATGGAATAGAGGAAGTAGCACAAAATATATGGCGCCACATTGATCAAACAGTTCAACACAAGATAAGAAATTTGCACCCTAGTTGTTGCGATATCATGAAAGAATGTTGAGCTACCAGGTTAGGGAATAACCTTGTGAGATCCTAGAGCAGGGCTCAATAGGATTAATAGGATACTCATATCAACAAGTTGCAACTTGTTTTCCGGAAGCTCATCTTGAAAGAACTCTAGTGTTAAGCGTGCTTGGCCTGGAGCAATTTGAGGATGGGTGACCGACCGGGAAGTCCTTCCCGGGTGCGCATGAGTGAGGACAAAGTGCGCAGGAAAGACTAGTGTTGGTATGTGGGGCCAGTCTAGAGATCCTAGAGAGCTACCAGGGGTGACAGCCGCCGGCTACGAGGTGAACGGGGTGTTACATTTGGTATCAGAGCTGACCCTCGCGGTTACACGAGCGTGTGCGGGTCAGTGGGTGGACATGTGGGACATGTGCCGACACTAGGCGCATAGACGAGTGCCAAGAGGGGAAGTTCCTGGACTGTAGGTTGACCGACAAGGGCGTCGGTCTTCTAAGGGGGGAAGGATGTGAGATCCTGGCGCAAGACTAAATAGGATTAATAGGATACTCATATCAACAAGTTGCAACTTCTTTTTCGGAAACTCATCTTGAAAGAACTCCAGTGTTAAGCGTGCTTGGCCTGGAGCAATTTGAGGATGGGTGACCGACCGGGAAGTCCTTCCCGGGTGCGCATGAGTGAGGACAAAGTGCTCAGGAAAGACTAGTGTTGGTCTGTGGGGCCAGTCTAGAGATCCTAGAGAGCTACCAGGGGTGACAGCCGCCGGCTACGAGGTGGCCGGGGTGTTACAAACCTGTAGCTCATTGTCCACGCTGGATTGTGATTGATATGAAACGGCTCCTTCAGTGGCAGCTGATTCCTCTTCAACATCATACACATGCATGTACTGAGATCCAGAGTCTTGCTTCTTGGTCTTTGGGGGGGGGGGGTACAGTAGGACATGAAAGAAAATTTGCTGGCTTTACGCCCAGTTCATGAATCTTTGCATTGTTTTCCATGATAGTTCTAGCACGCTCTTCTTCAATGGGGTGTAGTGGCGATCCTAACATGAATAAAGAACTAAAAGTAAAGTACAAGTATAACACTGCATAAGAACCTAATACATCATCAAAAATTAAGGCACTCATCCTGTAAGAACAGTCCAGTGCAAGTAATATAAATTCTGATCCTACCTAAGACTGATAGGAACACAAGCAAAGTGACCTGAAACCTAATACGTAGTATACAATCTAGATTGCTGCAAATGAGCAAAGTTTTACCAAGCAAGAATGCCCCCTTCCTATTTCCGTTACAAGAAACCGTTTAGAGAAATTTATTGCATCAAACATTAGCAGTATAATTAGGATAATAATGAAGCATGTAACATACGATTAAAGAGACAACCAATTTAGAAAAATTAACTGCATCGAACATAAGCAGGTTAATAAGGAAGCATCAAACATACAATTAAATAGACAAGCAATTTAGAGAGAATAGTTTCCTACGGCTTTAGGGTCTTCTTTCTTGTTGCGTTTGTCGCCTTCGATGTTCACTCGTTTCAGCGTGCTTGCAGACATTGACGGTGATGTTGCGGCGAGGTTGGAGACGAGGTGGCAGATCTGGATGTACGGCGAGGTCGGTGGCGAGGTGACTGACTGGCGAACACGGCGTCGAGGTGGCTGACCAGCGAGCACGGCGCGAGGTGGAAGATAATGTACGGCGAGGTTGGAGACGATGTGGAAGACAGAAGGGCACAATGGAGAGGTGGCAGATCTGGACGACGAAAACGCCGGTGATGTGGCAGATCTGGAGGGTGATCTCGACGGCGACGAGGGAGTTCTAGCAAGCGAGCTATACGGCGAGGTGTGAGACCGGGGTTATAGAGGATCTGTTTTGGGAGGACAAGGGGGAGTGGATATTTCGAAGTAGTGGCTTTCTCTTTCGGCGAGAGTGCCGATCGAGGGGATAAGGCAGGGTTTCGAAACGGTTACAGAAATGCCCTCCAGGCTTAAAGGTTGCCAGTTGCGTGCGGGAGGGCTGAGAAGTAAAATATCCTTGCACGAAAAAATTTGGGCGGGCTGTCTTGGCGCGAATTTTTCGGAGCTGCGGGAAACTTTGCTAGCCGTCCAATGCTGATGGGTGGCTTACAAAAATTGAGCATTTATGCAATTATTCGGTACTAAAGATTGTGAAGTAATCCCGAAAATATTTTACCTAAAATTCTGGAATGGGTCAATTATGTGGAATACTACTACATGTTGATTGGTGGCTTGAACTTTGCTAGTCGTTCGATGCTAGTCAACTTTTTTGTCTACACCTATCATTGGTGTCGGAAGGGGGTAGACCAACTGTTCTTTTTTTCTTGGTTCTGTTAAGTTAGGCCATAGTTATATGGATAACCCAAATCTAGATCTACTTGTAACAAGATTCCCTCCAGTTCGCCTAGCGAAACCATAGCCCCGATGGGGGGAAAAGACGGAACCGATGTTCTGGCCCCTCTACGTGAGCCGGACGGGGGTAGAAAATTGGAACCAATTTCTTGGTTTTCTTAGGTTAGGCACAAGGAACACCCAATACAATGGTAGCGCCCACCTCTTGGCAAGATTTGCCCAGTTCCGTCAGATCCGGGACTTTCGGGCTCTAAGTAGTCCTCGAACATGCGAAGAGAATCCGACGTCAGTGAAGCGCGCTGTAACACAGAGAGCGAGGGAATCTTGGGCATCCAAGACCCATGACACACTCTAACACACATGGTATGGCATACGCTAGGATTTGGTGGCATTCGGATAATCCGGAGCCTCCTCTCCGGAGAAACCATAGCCCCGCCGGGGGAAAAGACAGAACTACTGTTCTGGCCCCTCTACGCACTACCAAATTCCGTGCGATCCGGAACGTTTTGAGTGGAACATTTTGATAACGTCGAGTGTTTCCGTCGCGAATGGCTGAAACGTGGAGTTTTCTCTCGACGTATTGGTTTGGTCCGTCGCGGACTGGTTTTGCTCGACATTTTGCTAGTTTTTACGTCGCGGATTTTCGTCTCCGGCTCAGTAGCCCACTAAGAGGCAGTTGCCTTCGACGAAACTTGCCTAGTCACGTAGAACGTCGCAAATTTTTCTTGGGGCCACACATCCTGCCCTGTTTGACTGCTTTGACTGGCTACAACCGACCAGTTGATGCCTGGACCCCACTTGTCATCCACGGTAAATAAGCATGCACATAATCTTCGAAATTAAGCATGCACATAATCTTCGAAATCATCACAGTTAACAGTGAACAAGCCGTTTCTGAAACAAATCACAAAAATAAAAGGATAGACACCGGACCTAGCGTCCTAGCCAAGGGTGCGCCCCCGCGCCTCCGCCAGCGGCGCCGGATCTTCATTCTGCATGGAATGGCGGATCACTTCCACGGTGTCGGCCTCTAGCTTGACAGTGAAATGCCGGGCGAGCATCGCTTGCCGGAGCTCTTCTGTGGTGAAACTCTCTAAGGACGCTAAAATCCTCGTCTGCATGTGGGGCCACTACAGGGCCTCGTTGTGGAAATCGACGACGAGATACTCCTCCTCTTCTTCCTCCTCGACGTCCGAAGGTGCGATGGGTGGAGCCGGAGGTGGTGGTGCGCGGGATGAGTTGGCCTGATGCACCTCGCGCCGGTACGCCTCGCGGGCACGCGCACGCTCCGCGCCTTGCATGCTGCGCCGGGGAAAGTACCTAGGGATCTGCTGTTGGCGGCCCTCCTCGCGACGGCCAGACATGGTACCGGTGGATCTGCGCACAGCGAAGGGGAGTAGAGAGGTGTGGCACAGACGGACAGTTTGGGAGTAGAGAGGAGAGCGTTCTGACCCCGTATGGGGAGCCGTTGCATTATCCACGGTTTAAGAGTGGAGAGGAGAGCTGACCGGGTATCCCACGTGGCGAGTGTCAACCAAATTACCGAATATATAGGAGATCTAAATTATAAAATGCACTCCAAAATGGAAATGAATTGACATGGTTTTACATTTGCAACAATGGATACCCTAGTACTAATACTAATATACTGCCTCCTCGCCCTCTTTGATGTCTGTTCCGCGGCACCATCCCGGTTACATGCACTCCGAAACATAGGAGATTTATAGTAACTGAAATTAGCATCACAAAAGGTTCAACAACAGGTCCACAGTTAACCAGAACTTTTTTATGCCAACATCCACTCCGAAGCCACATCCACAGTTTCACATCATCCAACAGATATTTTCCTATGCCCAACATGCATTCCGAAGCCACATCCAGAAGTTCACATCATCCACTGGAACTTTCCGAAACCGCGTCCACAGAAACACTAGTAGAAAAGCATCATACATGTTTAGCACATCTACAAAAAAGAAGCAGATATACTTCCAAACATACAAAGATGAGTGACAAAACTGCCTCACGTGTACAAATGACACATGTACAGAGGTGATAAACCGCTAGACCCGATGGCATAAACAAGCTACTAGGTCCTTGTAAACGCTACTAGGTCTAGAGGAGTCTCCCTCTATATTTTAACATTGCACAGTTTAATCATCTGCACTCTGATCAAACACAAATATGGCACTCTTTTTTCTATGGTACGCCAACTGTTGGAGACATTGCTGCATATTAATCATCGGCAGAGAACCAAGCCTAGATAGGGGCCTCATAGTAAAGAAGCACACACAAATCAATTAAATTATCGAACACTTGCCAAGGAATATGCAGATGCAATATGGCTCATGCATTACAGATAAAGTCATAATTGGGGCCTCATAGCATAGAAGCACACAGAAATCAATGAGATCATCGAACACTTACTAAGGAAGATGCAGAACAAATGTAGTTGTACACAACACTAGGTAAGTGCCAATATCTCATCGAGAGAGGGTGCAGAGTTTAATCATCGGCACACAGAATAGAGAATGAACATAAAATAAGCAAGCCTCATACATACATTGCAAAAAAATCCAAAGGGTCAAGCTCCACAGGACCAGGGAGCATGAACAAACAATGTACGTGTAAACGCTACAAGGTACTGGGGAGTAATCCTTTGGATTTTAGCATTGCCCAGTTTAATCATCGGCACATGCAACAAAACAGAGAAATGAATAACAGCTAGACTCATTGGCAAGCATTGCAGGTTGACATAATCTAATTAGAGAGCAAAGTAGTTTTACCTCATTCCATGATCTTGCAAGAAACTAAGAATGTATCTCAACTTCACATTGGTGTCCTTCGCACTCTCCAACAGGGTGTCTTTTCCCCTCTGGAGAATATCGCACTTCTCTTCGGCTACTTTCAAAGTTTTCTTCGCACTCTTCATCTCAGAATCAAGCTTAGTAACCAAGCCGTGCATGATCATATAGCTTCTCTTTTGCTCCCGCAGTTCCAACTCGAGTGCTAGCATTTTTGAAGCTTTCATCGCCCTGTCCAGCCTGTCCTCGCAGCAGACGAAACCGATTAGCTTCTCAGCGCTGGTATCGTCAGCGAGCTTGCAAACTTCAGAGAGACGATGAGATTCAATTGTCTCAACTGACTGTTGCACCATTTTCTGAATTGTCTCAACTGACTGCTGCACCAATTTATGAATTTCAGTACGCGACATGCTGCAGAAGTCACAGCCTGCACTATGGTCCTATAGCCAAATACGAAAAGAATAAAAATCAAAGAAGTGTTGACGAAGGAGAAAGGAGATAGATGAATCTTAAGAGAACATTTGGCTACAGGACTAACTTATATGCTATTTACCTCGGCTATCTGAATAACAGGGGGCTTTGCGAGCTCCAAGGCCTTGTTCAGGCCGATCTCCATCTGGGTGGGGAAAACAATCTCCGAGGGCCCTGTAACGGTAGCGTGAGCTAGATCCATGGCCGGTGGTAACTTAAAACATCAACAGTGACCTACATCCGCGGGCAATTTAACCTACATCCGCCGTATCAAACCTAGATCTGCCGGCATCTAACCTACATCGCATCGTTTGGTTGAGGATGGGGAAGGGAGGGAACCATGGCTTACCAGTCATTATTTGAGAACGACGCCGAGGACGGGGGAGGGCGAAGCCGTGGCAGCCGCCCTTGGGGCGGGAGGGCGAAGTGGAGGCTTTCTGTGGAGGTCGTTTTCAGTGGAGGAGTAGCCGAGTGGGCGAGGAGCGCGGTGTGGTAGAGATTTGGCGCGTAGACGCTGGTGAGTGGACCTTGCGTGAGGCTGATTCCGTGGAGACTTGGCGCGCGGCTGTTAGTCATAATTTATTCTCGTTTTTCGGATTGAAAAAAAAATAAAAAAAGAACCAAAAGGAAAAGAGTCTTAATTAGGATCTGATCGCATTTTTATTCTACTTCTTCGGATTCTTCTTTATTTTAGTTAGCAAATAATTGCAAAATAAGACAGTGCCTAGTGGTGGGGGAGGGGCTGACTCATTTCCACACACCAAAGATCGAGTCTTGTTACTCACATTTGTGATGTTGCACCAACTATTGGCTTATTAGGCATGATCCAGTAGTATAGGGATGTGACAGTTCATTGATCGACCGGATCAATGAGTTGTCATATCCACTTATTACTAGATCATGCCTAATAAGTCTTTTTGACATCCTTAAAACATGATTGGGTTAAGAAACATATACTAATATAACATACATATTAGGTTCTTACATACCAACATGATAGAGGTTCATTAAAAGTTCTTACTACGCACACACCATACGACACTACCAGAAGTAAGAGATAACACAAACACAGCAGGCAAGCTGCAACAACGAGCGCACCAGCAGCAGCTACATCATGTTCTGCCGCTTCCGAGCCTTCATGGCCCTCCTGGCCTCGTTGAAGTCCAGCTGCGGAACATGATCTCCCGCTTCCGATCCTTCATGGCCCTCCTGGCCTTGTTGGAGAAAGGCCGATGAGGAGGTGCCGCACGACCTGCGATGATATCCTGCGCAAGCAGCTTCTTCAGGAAGACGCCGTAGGCAGCGTGCTTGGCCCTAACATGGGGCGCACGATTCTCAGAGCCATTTCCCACACCGACGGCATGTCGGATCATGCTGTTGCGATCGTTGGCTACCTTTCTGACATAGAAAGGGCAGAACAAGTTGCCGTGACGATGGTACCGAATGGTGCCCGCCTGCAGCTTCCTCAAGACATATATGCTCTTCGCAGCCCTATCATCCGCACTCGAGCCGACTTCCAGATCTTCTTCCTGCAAATTTGCAATAAAACAAAAGTTAGCAACACAATCTTATTGGCAAAAGAGTAATATACCTAACCAGATCACAAAGAACATAAAGAAATAGTATTTCTTGATTTATTTGCATACACTTCGTCAAGTAACTTATTTAGCAGATGCGCCATAAATAGGACATCAATGTTGAGAAAAATGTATCGAATTTTATACAACATTACAGTTTCTACTATATATATTTGGTGAACTAATGCACAAAAACAGATAATAACACATCAGGAATTCATTGATGATCTAAGATAACATTCAACATATTAATATTCTAATCAGGACATGTTATTATACCTTACCAGATCAAAAATATCATACAAGAATCGTTCTTTAATTATATGCATAAACTGGATCAAGTAATTATCATGCACGGGGGTACAATATGTGATTTTGCAACAAATTCATAATGTGTCAAGAGTGTCTACGAGGCAAAATAACTACACAAATTGAAAATGCCTCCAAAAAACGTAGAATCTCTAACTCACATGCATGCTAACATGCACACAAAAAACTAGAAGCCATAAGAACAGATGCAACTACAACCTCTGAATCCCTAAAATACAAAAAAACCTGCGAACCCCTAAGTACAGATGCAACTACAGCCTCTGAATCAACTCTCATCTATATTTGATCATCCATAACTCTATATAGAAGATCATTTAAAAAGATTCATGCATATATGTTATTAGTTTCACAGCAGGACATCTATATTGTCAATTTAGTGTATATTACATGTCTATTTTTCTACAATGTTTTTCCCTTTGGTCTCTATGTACAGATGCAAGCAGACCTCTGAATCTTGAACTTGCGTGTACAAAAAACCCTCGAACCCCTAGGTACAGATCCAACTACAAACCTTTTAATCCCGAATGCAAAAAACCTCGAACCCCTAAAGAACGGATGCAACCGCAAACACCAGAAGCCCAAACTTTACAGAAAAACAAAAACCAAAGTATACATGCAACTACAAACACTAGAAGCCCGAACTTGCGTGAAGTCATGCAAAAACTCTGGATCTTTGACAATAAACTAAGCCGGCCTGGACATAGATATCTCAGACTCCTGGTCGTCGACGTCCTCGTCGAACGCCGGGTAATCCCCGTAGGGATCACCTAGATCTGCCAGGAGAGGGAAAGCAGCATGCGCCTCCACCGCAGCAGAAGCAGACGGTGCACTCAAAGCGCCATGGCCGGCCGACGAACCTGCGGCGGCAACGACATCCTGCGGCTGCGACGAACTGGAACCTCCATGGGCAGCTCCTGCGGCGACAACAACAAAAGGGACGACACCGTTGTTCTCCTGCTGCGAACCTTCCATTCTGCGGAACCGCCTCGCGGTTGTGCGCTCGGCAGTTGGGAGAGAAGGAGGATTGGGAGACGATGCGGAGTGGGGTTTTTTTTGCTAGAAATGGGGGGAGAATGGATGAGGGAGAGAGGCGACGCGACAGGAGCTTTATATACGGAGTGCCGTTTCGAGGCCGCCTCGTTTCGACTGGTCGCCATGTAGTGTGCGCATATGCATGGTGGGAACGCGCCGGCTGACTTAGTCAACATAGAATGATGTGACATTTAGTCACTAGCATGTGGGGCCCGGGACGCAGGGGGGCCACCAATCAGTGACCCAAATTCACCACAAAGCTCACCCCACCAAGTCAGCGAATATCAAAGGCTCTATCGTACGTGTAGAAAAGAGGATATCGTTTTATACGTGTACGCGTACAAAACGATATGACACGTGTTTGCTTGCGAAACGTGGTACCAACCTTTGCCAAGTTCACTACAAATAATGGTACGTGCCAACACAACTACCATGTGTATGCAGCCCAGGTGACGAACATGTGGTTACGTGCCAACACGCCTCGCATTCACACGCCTTGGACATGCACACGGCGTCGTGCAGGTGGTGGTTAGCCTGCCGCACGTAATGGCGCCGATGGGACGCGACCTGCACCAGGCGGCGGGACGGTGCTTCGCCTCTGCCGCACGCCTAGCATTAACGCGGTATGCAGCCTTCCCGGCTCCCCAAGCGTCGACAGGGTCATTGCGGTTTGCATGTCGCCGCCATTTACTCTGACGGGACGCGTACTCCGACGCGTGCACCGTCCATGGCGTCGAACGATGACCAGACCAGCATGGCAGCGAGCGACGACGAGGAGGACGGCCGGACCAGCGTCTTGGATAGTTTAGGCCTAATTTATATTTCCCGCCGTATTTTTAATTAGAATGTAATGATCTATACTTACTAATATATATGTACTACTCCAGTTTAGTTATAAACATTCGATGTCCCCCTTTCGGGGAAAACGGAGGGAATACTGTTAAAAGTATAGCTAGATTTTTGGTTATTAATGTAGTTATGTCCTAACCTTACACAACCAAGCAAAATAGTATTGTGTTCTACCCCCTTCCGACGCGTTCATAGGGGTAGACCAAAAGGTTGACTTCTGGTCAACAGATCAATGTTCTAGTGAAGCGTTGGGCTATGAAGTGTCGGAATCCTACGTAAACCATGGTGGGGCACTAAGAATGCTTATAAACCTGTGCTGGGATCGAGGTGGGGAGGGGCCAATATACTACCCATAGGTGTGACTGGTTTCACCGGCATCACATAGGAAGGTTATGCACTACACTTATAGGTCTCGATCCGTCGATGCTCCCCCATTCGGGCAAAACGGAGGGAATATTGTTAAAACTATAGCTAGATTTTGGTTACTAATGTAGCTTAGGTCTAACCTAACACAACCAAGCAAAATAGTATTGAGGTCTACCCCCTTCCGACGCTGGTCATAGGGGTAGACCAAAAGGTTGACTTCTGGTCAACAGATCAATGTTCCAGCAAAGCGAGATAATCTTGCCAAGAGGTGGGCCCTACCATTGTCTTGGGCCTAACCTAAAAAAACCAAGCATTTGGTTCCACTTTGCTACCCCCTTCCGGCTCACGTAGAGGGGCCGGAACTGTAGTTCTGTCTTCTTACCTAGCGGGGCTATGGTTTCTCCGGAGAAGGGGCTCTGGATCGTCTGAATGTCACCAAATCCCATGGTATGATATACCATGTGTGTTATAGTGTTCCATGGGTCTTGGATGCACAACATTCCCTCACTCGGTGTGTTATGGCTTCGCCGGCGTCGAATTCTCTCTAGCGGGTTCAAGGACTACTCAGAGCCCGAAACTCCTGGATGTGACGAAACAGGGGGAATCCTGCCAAGAGGTGGGCCCTACCATTGTATTGGGTGTTACTTGGGCCTAACCTAACACATCCAAGCAATTACTTCCACTTTACTACCCCCTTCCGGCTACGTAGACGGGCCAGAACAACAGTTCCGTCTTTTTTCCTAGCGGGGCTAGTGTTTCTCCGGAGAGGGGCTCTAGATCGTCTGAATACCACCAAATCCCACGGTATGTGGCATACCATGTGTGTTATAGTGTGTCATGGGTCTTGTATTCCCACGATTCCCTCTCTTTGTGTGTTAGGCCTTCGCCGGCGTCGGATTCTCTCTAGCGGGTTCCAAAACTATTTAGAGCCCGAAACTCCCGGATCTGACAGAACAGGGGGAATCTTGCCAATAGGTGGGTCCTACCATTTTATTTGGTGTTACTTGGGCCTAAACTAACACAACCAATCAATTAGTTCCACTTTGCTACCCCTTTCCGGCTCACGTAGAGGGGCCAGACCGGCAGTTTATTCTTTTTCTCCCGCACACCTAGGGTTTCTCCAGCGAGGGGCTCCGGAGCGTCTGAATTCCCACCGAATCCTAGGGTATGCCAAACCATGTGTGTTAGATCGTGGCATGGGTCTTGGATGCCCAAGATTCCCTCACTCTTTGTGTTATGGCTTCACCGGCGCCGCATTCTCTTTCGCGGGTTCCAGGACTACTCAGATCGTCTGAATGCCACCAAATACACCATGGTATGCCATACCATGTATGTGTATAGTGTGTCATGGGTCTTGGATTCCCAAGATTCCTCTCTCTCTCTCTCTCTCTCTCTCTCCCTATTAGTGCTTCACCGGCGCGTTAGATTCTCTCTGGCGGGTTCCAATACTACTTAGAGCCCGAAACTCCCTAAACTGATGGAACTCCGGGAATCTGGCCAACGGGTGGGCCCAACCATTTTCTTGGGTGTTCCTTGGGCCTGACCTCACACAAACAAGCAATTGGTTCCACTTTGCTACCCCTTTCTGGCTCAAGTAGAGGGCCAAAACGGCATTTCCGTCTTTTTCCCATCGGGGCTATGGTTTCTCTGGAGAGGGGGCTCCGGATCGTTTGAATGCCACCAAATCCCATGGTATGGCGTACCATGTGCGTTAGAGTGTGGAATGGGTCTTGTATTCCCAAGATTCAGTCGATCTCTCTGTGTTAGGGCTTCACCGGCGTCAGATTCTCTCTGGCGGGTTCCAAGATTACTGAGAGCCTGAAACTCCCGGATCTGACGGAACTGGGGGAATCTTGCCAAGCGGTGGTCCCTACCATTTTGTTGGGTGTTCCTTGGTTCCACTTTGCTACCCCCTTCCGCCTAACGTAGAGGGGCCAGAACGGTAGTTCCGTCTTTTTTCCTAGCGGGGCTATGCATGGTTTCTCCGGAGAAGGGCCTCCAGATCGTCTGAATGCCACCAAATCCCATGGTATTCCATACCATGTGTGTTATAGTGTGTCGTGGGTCTTGGATTCCCAAGATTCCCTTTCTCTTTGTGTTAGGGCTTCACCGGCGTCGGATTCTCTCTGGCCGGTTCCATGACTACTTAGAGCCCGAAACTCCCGGAACTGACGAAACTCGGGAAATCTTGCCAAGAGGTGGGCCCTACCATTGTATTGGGTGTTCGTTGGGCCTAACCTAACACAACCAAGCAGTTGGTTCCACTTTGCTACCCCCTTCCGGCTAACGTAGAGGGGCCAGAACGACAGTTCCGTTTTTTTCTCTAGCTGGGCTATGGTTTTCTCCGGAGAGGGGGCTCCGGATCGTTTGAGTGCCACCAAATCCCATGGTATGACATACCATGTGTTTTAGAGTGTTTCCCTCACTCGGTGTGTTATGACTTCACCGGCGTCGGATTCTCTCTGGCGGGTTCAAGGACTATTCAGAGCCCGAAACTCCCGGATGTGACGAAACAGGGGGAATACTGCCAAGAGGTGGGTCCTACCATTTTCTTGGGTGTTCATTGGGCCTAAACTAACACAACCAAGCAGTTGGTTCCACTTTGCTACCCCCTTCCGGCTCACGTAGAGGGGCCAGAACGGCAGTTCCCTCTGTTTTCCCAGTGGGGCTAGGGTTTCTCCGGAGAGTGGTTCTGGATCGTTTGAATACCACCAAATCCCATTGCTATGCCATACCATGTGTGTTATAGTGTGTCATGGGTCTTGTATGCCCAAGATTCCCTCTATTTTTGTCTTAGGCCTTCGCCGGCGTCGGATTCTCTCTAGCGGGTTCCAAAACTATTTAGAGGCCGAAACTCCCGGATCTGACGGAACAGGGGGAGATCTTGCCAAGAGGTGGGTCCTACCATTTTATTTGGTGTTACCTGGTCCGAAAATAACACAACCAAGCAATTAGTTCCACTTTGCTACCCCTTTCCGGCTCATTTAGAGGGGCCAGACCGGCAGTTTCTTCTTTTTCTCCATCAGACCTGGGGTTTCTCCGGGGAGGGGCTCCGGAGCGTCTGAATTCCCACCCAATCCTAGGGTATGACAAAACATGTGTGTTAGATTGTGGCATGTTTCTTGGATGCCCAAGATTCCCTCACTCTTTGTGTTATGGCTTCCCCGGTGCCGCATTCTCTTTGAAGGGTTACATTTCTACTTAGAGCCCGAAACTCCCAGATCTCACGGAATGGGGGGGGTGGAATCTTTCCAAGAGATGGAAACTACCATTTCCTTGGGTGTTACTTGGGCCTAAACTAACACAAACAAGCAATTGGTTCCGCTTGTTACCCCATTCCGGCTCACGTAAACGGGCTGTGGTTTCTCTGGAGAGGGGCCTCCGGACCGTCCGAATGCCACCAAATCCTATGGTATACCATAACTTGTTTGTTAGAGTGTGGCATGGTTATTGGATTCCCAAGATTCCCTTACTCCCTGTGTTATGGCTTCACCGGCGTCAGATTCTCTTTCGCGGGTTCTACTTAGAGCCCGAAACTCCCGGATCTCACGGAACGGGGGAAATCTTTCCAAGAGGTGGGACCTACCATTTTATTGGGTGTTACTTGGGCATAACCTAACACAACCAAGTAATTGGTTCCACTTTGCTACCCCTTTCCGGCTCACGTAGAGGGGCCAAAACGGTAGTTCCGTCTTTTTCCCAGCGGGGCTATGGTTTCTCTAGAGAAGGGGCCTCCAGATCGTATGAATGCCACCAAATACACCATGGTACGCCATATCATGTGTGTGTATAGTGTTTCATGGGTCTTGTATGCCCAAAATTCCCTCTCTCTCTCTCTCTCTCTGTTATGGCTTCACCGGCACGCAGATTCTCTCTGGCGGGTTCCAGGACTACTTAGAGCCCGAAACTCCCTAAACTGATGGAACTCGGGGAATCTTGCCAACAGGTGGGCCCAACCATTTTTCTTGGGTGTTACTTGAGCCTAAACTAACACAAACAAGCAATTGGTTCCACTTTGCTACCCCTTTCCGGCTCAAGTAGAGGGGACAAAACGGCAGTTCTGTCTTTTTCCCAGCGGGGCTATGGTTTCTCTGGAGATGGGGCTCCGGATCGTCTGAATGCCACCAAATCCCATGGTATGGCATACCATGTGTTTTAGAGTGTGGAATGGGTATTGTATTCCCAAGATTCACACTCTCTGTGTGTGTTAGGGCTTCACCGGCGTCAGATTCTCTCTCGCGGGTTCCAAAATTACTTAGAGCCTGAAACTCCCGGATCTGACAGAACTAGGGGAATCTTGCCAAGAGGTGGGCCCTACCATTTTTTTGGGTGTTCCTTGGGCCTAACCTAATACAACCAAGCAGTTGGTTCCATTTTTCTACCCCCTTCCGCCTAACGTAGAGGGGCCAGACGGCAGTTTCGTCTTTTTTCCCAGCGGGGCTATGCATGGTTTCTCGGAGAGGGGCCTCCAGATCGTCTGAATGCCACCAAATCCCATGGTATTTCATACCATGTGTGTTATATTGTGTCGTGGGTATTGGATGCCCAAGATTCCCTCTCTTCTCTCTCTGTGTTAGGGCTTCACCGTCGTCGGATTCTCTCCGGCGGGTTCCAGGACTACTTAGAGCCCGAAACTCCCAGAAGTGACAGAACTCAGGGAATCTTGCCAAGAGGTGGGCCCTACCATTGTCTTGGTTGTTCATTGGGCCTAAACTAACACAACCAAGAAGTTGGTTCCACTTTGCTACCCCCTTCCGACTCACGTAGAGGGGCCAGAACGGCAGTTCCGTCTTTTTGCCTAGCGGGGCTATGGTTTCTTCGGAGAGGGGCCTCCGAATCGTCTAAATGCCACCAAATTCCATGGTATAACATACCATGTGTTTTAGAGTGTTTAATGGGTCTTGGATGCCCAATATTTCCTCACTCGGTGTGTTATGGCTTCACCGGCGTCGGATTCTCTCTGGCGGGTTCAAGGACTACTCAGAGCCCGAAACTCCGGATGTGACGAAACAGGGGGAATCCTGCCAAGAGGTGGGCCCTACCATTGTCTTGGGTGTTCATTGGTCCTAAACTAACACAATCAAGCAGTTGGTTCCACTTTGGTACCCCCTTCCGGCTCACGTAGAGGGGCCAGAACGACAGTTCTGTCTGTTTTCCCAACGGGGCTACGGTTTCTCCGGAGAGGGGCTCAGGAGTCTGGATCGTCTGAATACCACCAAATCCCATGGTATTCCATACCATGTGTGTAATAGTGTGTCATGGGTCTTGGATGCCCAAGATTCCCTCTCTTTGTGTGTTAGGCCTTCGCCGGCGTCGAATTCTCTCTAGCAGGTTCCAAAACTATTTAGAGCCTGAAACTCCCGGATCTGACAGAACAGGGGGAATCTTGCCAAGAGGTGGGTCCTACCATTTTATTTGGTGTTACTTGGGCCTAAAATAACACAACCAAGCAATTATTTCCACTTTTGCTACCCCTTTCCGGCTCACGTAGAGGCGCCAGACCGGCATTTTCTTCTTTTTCCCCAGCAGACCTAGGGTTTCTCCGGGGAGGGGGATCCGGAGCGTCTGAATTCCCACCCAATCCTAGGGTATGCCAAACCATTTGTGTTATATTGTGGAATGGGTCTTGGATTCCCAAGATTCCCTCACTCTTTGTGTTATGGCTTCACCTGGCGCCGCATTCTCTTTCACGGGTTCCAGGACTACTCAGAGCCCGAAACTCCCGGATCTCACGGAAGGGGGGGAATCTTGCCAAGAGGTGGGGACCTACCATTTTCTTGGGTAGTTACTTGGGCCTAACCTAACACATCCAAGCAGTTGGTTCCGCTTTGTTACCCCATTTCGGCTCATGTAGAAGGGCCAGAACGCCAGTTCCGTCTTTTTCCCAGCGGGGCTATGGTTTCTCTGGAGAGGGGCCTCAGGACCGTCTAAATGCCACCAAATCCCACGGTATGCCATACCTTGTGTGTTAGAGTGTGTAATGGGTATTGGATTCCCAAGATTCCCTTACTCCCTGTGTTATGGCTTCACCGGCGTCAGATTCTCTTTCGCGGGTTCTACTTAGAGCCCGAAACTCCCGGATCTCACGGAACGGGGGGAATCTTGCCATGAGGTGGGACCTACCATTTTATTGGGTGTTACTTGGGCATAACCTAACACAACCAAGTAATTGGTTCCACTTTGTTGCCCCTTTCCGGCTCACGTAGAGGGGCCAAAACGGCAGTTCCGTCTTTTTCCTAGTGGGGCTATGGTTTCTATAGAGAGGGGCCTCCAGATCGTCTGAATGCCACCAAATACACCATGGTATGCCATAACATGTGCGTGTATATAGTGTGTCATGGGTATTGGATGCCCAAGATTTCCTCTCTCTCTGTTATGGCTTCACCGGCGCGTCAGATTCTCTCTGGCGGGTTCCAGGACTACTTAGAGCCCGAAACTCCCTAAACTGATGGAACTCGGGGAATCTTGCCAACAGGTGGGCCCAACCATTTTCTTGGGTGTTCCTTGGGCCTAACCTAACACAAAAAGGCAATTGGTTCCACTTTTTCAACCCCTTTCCGTCTCAAGTAGAGGGGCCAAAACGGCAGTTCCGTGTTTTCCCCAGCGGGGCTATGGTTTCTCAGGAGAGGGGGCTAGCTCCGGATCGTCTGAATGCCACCAAATCCCATGGTATGGCATAAAATGTGTGTTAGAGGGTGGCATGGGTCTTGTATTCCAAAGATTCACTCGCTCTCTCTGTGTTAGGGCTTCACCGGTGTCAGATTCTCTCTGGCGGGTTCCAGGATTACTTAGAGCCTCAAACTCCCGGATCTGACGGAACTGGGGGAATATTGCCAAGAGGTTGGCCCTACAATTTTGTTGGGTTTTCCTTGGGCCTGACCTAATACAATCAAGCAGTTGGTTCCACTTTTCTACCCCCTTCCGCCTAACGTAGAGGGGTCAGAACGGCAATTCCGTCTTTTTTCCCAGCGGGGCTATGCATGGTTTCTCTAGAGAGGGGCCTCCAGATCATCTGAATTCCACCAAATCCCATGATATTGCATAACATGTGTGTTATAGTGTGTCGTGGGTCCTTGATGCCCAAGATTCCCTCTCTCTCTTTGTGTTAGGGCTTCACCGGCGTCGGATTCTCTCTTGTGGGTTCTAGGACTACTTAGAGCCCGAAACTCCCGGAACTGACGGAACTCGGGGAATCTTACCAATAGGTGGGCCCTACCATTGTCTTGGGTGTTCATTGGGCCTAAAATAACACAACCAAGCAGTTGGTTCCACTTTGCTACCCCCTTCTGGCTCACGTAGAGGGGCCAGAACGGCAGTTTCGTCTTTTTGCCTAGCGGGGCTATGGTTTCTTCGGAGAGGGGCCTCCGGATCGTATGAATGCCACAAAATCCCATGGTATTACATAACATGTGTGTTAGAGTGTTTCATGTGTCTTGTATTCCCAACATTTCCTCATTCGGTATGTTATGGCTTCATCGGCGTCAGATTCTCTTTGGCGGGTTCAAGGACTACTCAGAGCCCGAAACTCCCGGATGTGACGAAACAGGGGGAATCCTGCCAAGAGGTGGGCCCTACCATTGTCTTAGGTGTTCATTGGGCCTAAACTAACACAACCAATAAGTTTTTTCCACTTTGCTACTCCGTTCCGGCTCACGTAGAGGGGCCAGAACGGCAGTTCCATCTATTTTCCCACCAGGGCTAGGGTTTCTCCGGAGAGGGGTTCTAGATCATCTGGATACCACCAAATCCCATGGTATGCCATACCATGTGTGTTATAGTGTGTCATGGGTCTTGGATGCCCAAGATTCCCTCTCTTTGTGTGTTAGGCCTTCGCCGGCATCGGATTCTCTCTAGCGGGTTCCATAACTATTTAGAGTCTGAAACTCCCGAATCTGACGAAACAGGGGGAATCTTACCAAGAGGTGGGTCCTAACATTTTATGTGGTGTTACTTGGGAATAAAATAACACAACCAAGCAATTAGTTCCACTTTGCTACCCCTTTCGGGCTCACGTAGAAGGGCCAGACCGGCAGTTTCTTCTTTTTCTACAACAGACCTAGGGTTTCTCCGGGGAGGGGCTCCGGAGCGTCTGAATTCCCACCTAATCCTAGGGTATGCCAAAACATATGCGTTATATTGTGGCATGGGTCTTGTATGCCCAAGAGTCCCTCACTCTTTGTGTTATGGCTTCACCGGCGCCGCATTCTCTTTCACGGGTTCCAAGACTACTGAGAGCCCGAAACTCCCAGATCTCACGGAATGGCGAGAATCTTGCCAGGAGGTGGGCCCTTCCCTTTACTTTGGTGTTCCTTGGGCCTAACCTAATACAACCAAGTAGTTGGTTCCACTTTTCTACCCCCTTCCACCTAACGTAGAGGGGCCAGAACAACAGTTCCGTATTTTTCATCGGCGGGGCCATGGTTTCTCCGGAGAGGGGCCTCTAGATCGTCTGAATGCCACCAAATCCCAAGGTATGCCATACCATGTGTGTTATAGTGTGTCATGGGTCTTTCATTCCCAAGATTCCCTCTCTCTCTCTCTCTCTCTCTGTTAGGGCTTCGCCGGCGTCGGATTCTCTCTCGCGTGCTCAAGGACTACTTAGAGCCCGAAACTCCCGAAACCGACGGAACTCAGGTAATCTTGCCAACAGGTGGGACCAAATTGTCTTGCATGTTCCTTTGGCCTAACCTAACACAAACAAGCAATTGGTTCCACTTTTCTACCCCTTTCCGCCTCATGTAGAGTGGCCAGAATGCCAATTCCGTCTTTTTCCACATCGGGTGTATGGTTTCTCCGGAGAGGGGGCTCCGGATCGTCTGAATGCCACCAAATCTCATGTTATGCCATACCATGTGTGTTAGAGTGTGTCATAGGTCTTGGATGGCCAGCATTCCATCGCTCTCTATGTTAGGGCTCACCGGCGTCATATTCTCTCTGTCGGTTCCAGGATTAACCTGAAACTCCCGGAACTGACGGAACTGGGGAAATCTTGCCAAACGGTGGGCCCAACAATTGTCTTGGGTGTTCCTTGGGCCTAACCTAACACAATGAAGCAATTGGTTCCACTTTGTTACCCCCTTCCGGCTCACGTAGAGGGGCCAGAACGACAATTCCGTCTTTTTCCTCATCGGGGCTATGGTTTCTCCGGAGAGGGGCCTCGAGATCGTTTGAATGCCACCAAATCCCATGATATTTCATACAACGTGTGTTATAGTGTGTAATGGGTATTGGATGCCCAAGATTCCTCGCTCCCAGTATTAGGGATTCACCGGCGTGGGATTCTCTCTGGCGAGTTCGAGGACTACTTAGAGCCCGAAACTCCCAGATCTGACGGAACTGGGGGAATCTTGCCAAGAGGTAGGACCTACAATTGTCTTGGGTGTTCATTGATCCTAACCTAACACAACCAAGCAATTGGTTCCACTTTGCTATCCCCTTCCGGCTCACGTAGAGGGGCCAGAACGACAATTTCGTCTTTTTTCACAGCGGGGCTATCGTTTCTCCGGAGAGGGGGCTCCTGTAAGGACCCCAGACCGGCAGTCTGAAACCCTACGTATGCATACATTCACGATCCCAGAAAGATCAGTCGTGAACAACATACACAGTTGGCATACAGAAATACATCATCCATTACACGAATACATAAAGGTATTACACAAATGATCACATAATCAAGTTTAAAGCAACTGCCAAAAGGGCAGGCAACATAACAAACACAACGGAAGACAAATAAAACACAACGTAGTTGAGCCCAAGTCACGCCTTAACCTACAGGCTGCTGACCCGGAGACGATCCTAGTTCGCAAAGCCCGTCAACTCCGTACTTCTCTTCATAGATCTCCTTTGGAGGCTCCTTCTCCAAATCTGATAAGTAGATACCAGGGGCGAAACCATAATGAGTACATTTGAATGTACTCAGCAAGACATCCATCATGTCACTTACCAACATGCAACTATGCTTATATGGTGGAATAGGTAGGCTATAAATAGGGTTCACTACCAATGGTGTTCATATATGATGACACCACAGTTGCAGTCAGGTTAATCTGTATCTTCGTTGAAGAAGATACTTCAGAAGAAAATAATATAGTTTTATTTCTCTTGTAGATCTCACATGTACAAGAGTTTTTGTAAAACTTTGTTAAAGAATATTTTCTCTTTGCAAAACTTCTTGGAATCAGTTTCCAGAATTCTTGCTTAGAGTATAAAAGGTTTTCTTTGCAAAACATTTTTGTTTTTGTATAACAGCATCTGGCTTTTCATCATCGACGATACCTCCACGGTATAAGTTTCCATTTCCTTTCCGAACTTCACAAGTTCAACACTTCCTTTCCAAAAATCCTTTTTGAAAACATTGACACAATGCTAGCTACATGGCCATTCAACTGTCCATATCCGAGGACGCGGCTTCTTCGAAAAAGTTGTACTCTGCAGAGGTGTACACATCCACTAGATCCAAAACTCTGCCATGGACCACCCATGGATCGTCACAGCGATATGCAAGCACCAGAGAAGTTGATCCTAATTGTCCACTCTCACACAAGCTAGTATATGCTCATTCCCTTAGATGGGTTGTTCTCCCCGGCACCAGGTCCCACCCTGCCTAGCCGGGAGGCCCAGCTGTCGCATCCGGAGGGAAAATTAATCCCACACTGTGTATGTCCCGTTTCCCCTCTCCTGGCGACACTTCGGTTCAGAGAATCCGCTTCTCTATAGCACTTTGGAATAAAGCATACACTAACAAGTTCAAGCATCTAGATAGGCCCCATACCCATATAGGGGTAGAGTGGCAGTACGGTAAAGGTTGTCCGGCGAAGACTAGGTTATGTGTCATTTTTGAAAACACCAATTTCTCAAAAATGACCACTTCCACATTCCTCCGGAGAATAAGGATCCGCCTTTTCTCCGGGTTTTTCCGTAAAGCCTTTGTTTTGTCGAATCACAATTTTAGGGTGTCCACTTAGGGACTAGTATATTTGATGGTAATAAATACCATATGGTGGCTTATGGGCTTGGTATTACCAAGTTTTAACTACTGGCATAATAGTAACCTATATACTAGTATAGTAGTAATAGCCACATCAAAAATAGTTTTGATAATAAAGTTTTGGTAAAACTTCAGAGGTAAAACATGCATGATAGATAATGATAAGTATTGTATCAGCAAGCATCAGGATGGCTTGCCTCAAGTCTCTTAATGTCCCTGGCCTTGAAGCAACTTGAACTTGACGCACAGCTCCACAACTGCTTCTTCTTCTTCTTCGCGTTCTAGCGTCGTAAAGGAAATAAA
The DNA here is from genome assembly GCA_028641055.1 of Alopecurus myosuroides. Taxonomy (NCBI): domain Eukaryota; kingdom Viridiplantae; phylum Streptophyta; class Magnoliopsida; order Poales; family Poaceae; genus Alopecurus; species Alopecurus myosuroides. The sequence continues at coordinate 75,431,887 of CM054062.1, forward strand.
AGACACACACTCAGGTATAAAGTACAAACAACTAAGCTAAGAAACACATACAGCAACAAATGTTCACTCTCGAGTTCTCTCGAAACGATAACGCGAAAACTATCTCACATAACTCTCACGGTCCAAAACTATCGTCATGCACTATGTATGGTTTAGAAAACCATATCCCACATCATACATACCATATATGGAGTGGTGTACCACTCTCATAATGAGATATACAAGAAGCTAAAAATATAGCTTGTGGGTGCAAAAGGTTAGGTTGCTAAGGTAAAACAAACAGACAGAATAATACTCATGGTAGTGGGTATTACTCACCACAAGCAACTATCACTCTATGTGTTCATGATTTTTAGTTGGATGTTTTAGTTTCACAAGATACACTTAAGCACAATAATAACACAAGTATAAACTCATGCTAAGGTAAAACACTCCAACAAAATCCAAACAACAAGCAAACACACCACAATTGAATAGACTATTTATTCACTATGTTATTGTTTACTAGAGGTTTTGGAATCCCTCAATTATGAAAAATTAGCAAACAACCAGTACCTAAAAACAAGGATAACAAGTCATAAAAATAATCTAAAACACAATCATCACTCAAGGTAATATCCCTATCAAAAGCATAGAAACAGGACTGCACTGGTAACACACTAGTGTGGGAAATCTACACAAGCATGTTATAAGAAACACTTATATTCTACAACTATAGCACAAGAAACTAAATGATTCATGGCATCATAACAGAAGTAATAACTTTATAAATATGCTATAATAAACTCATACACTTATGAGATAAAAGATGAGAATACTATAGCAAAAATCACCATTTTCTAGTGGTGACACTAGTTCATCACTAGAGAAGCAAACAATGTTACTATGATGCTTAATTCTAAACAAGCAAGTCATGATCATAAAATGTACCTAATAACAGTACACAAAACTTACACATGCTAGTAAGCACAAACATCAAAACAATCCCATGAAACAACTATTAAACATGCATAAATTAATTCTAGCAATTTATGTTTTTCTTAAACAATTACTAGCAAGCAAGCAAGGTATACTTACACAACCAGTAGCTATGCAATCAAAGAAAAGTTATCTAAACCTTTTCAAAAATCCAAACACTCAATTTAAAATCATTCACAAACAATCTATCAATCAAAAGGAATTTAGTTTATTTGCAAACAATTTAATTTAGCACTCAATAGTGAATCATTTCTTAACAAGATACTCCTAAGGAATATTATGCTAACAAATGGATCACACCTAACATACTAGTAGATCCTTATAAGAAATAAACTTCTCACTTTCATAAGTGAAAACAAACCATTATATTTTCCATGGTGGAAAATATCCTATCAACCACATAATTAAAAACATGTTATTTTCTCACATGTGCATGGTTGGGAATTTTCATCCACAACCAAGATGCAATGGGACCAGTGGGTTATGGGCCCATTAATACCAAGGTAAATGAGGTACTAAGCCTCTGGTTACTCATGACAAAAATTAATATAACAAAATAAATAAAACAAGGCTATTTATTCTAGTGCATACAAGACTAGTGCATAAGAATAACAAAACCTACACATGCTTCACCATAAAAATACATGCAAGCTATCAGAGACAAAAGCATCAAAATAACAGTACCAAAATGGTACTGGATCTATAGCAAACATAGCACAAAAATTATCAAGGCATTCACACAAAGATCTAGCTCTCACAATAATTCCAAAGAATAAACACTAGAAAAATAACAAATGCTACTCATGCTTTGCTATAAGATCACATGCAAGTTAATGAAGATAATAGCATATAAATCACAGTACCAAAATGGTACTGGACTCACCACAATCATAGCAAAAACTTAGGTAACAAGCACACAAAGATTTGCTCACACAACTAGTGAAATAAGTACTAGAAAACAAACAACAAATGTTACACATGCTTTGCTATAAAATAAGGTGTAAGCTAATAGAGATAATAACAGAGAAATAACAGTACCAAAGTGGTACTTGATCTATCATAACCACAACAAAAATCTAGGTACAACAAAGCTACAAGGATTTGCCCACACAACAATCCAAATAATAAAACTAGGAAAATAACAAATGGTATTCCTATTTCTATTTTACTTTCCAAACATGCACACACTTTCTAAGGTAGATGTACTGCAAGAAAACAACTTAATAACAAGTCCTAGCAACTCTATACAAGCTAGGAAGCAAGATTAAAACAACCAAACATTTCATTTCAAACAAAAACAAACAAAGAAAACAAAACAGAAAAGCTGTTGTTTCTAGATCTGTCCACCAAAAATAATATTTAGCCTCAAAAATTTATCTAAGCTAGGATAAGATAGATCTAGTCAATACCAAACTCATCCAATTGGATTTGCTTCAAAAATCATTTTTAAACTCCTTATAAAAGGTCTAGAAAAGCCTACTGGTCTTTTACCAAAATGGATGTCATTTCCATTTGGTAACGGGCGTTGATGTAAGGCCAAGTCCTATGGATAGATCTACTCATAGGCTACTCAAAACAGTTTGATTTGACCAAAATGGATACAGATCCAAAAAGTTATGCCAAAAATGGCTAAACAGACAGTCTGTGGAAAAACAGGTATTGTGACAAAAATAAAAGTGCAAACTTGGATCTACCAACGGGAAATGGTTAGGAAAACATAAGCCTAGTGCTGTGAATTTTTGTAGAAAATAATATGCACGAAAACTATTTTTCACAAGCTCAAAACGACAGACAAACATCTGCAGGGATTTGAGGTTCCTCACATCGGTTTAAGAAAAATGGCCGGCGGCGATTTTGGAGCTCATGGAGCTCACATGGCTGGCTCAAGGCTCCTCTAAGCTTGGGGATGAAGTGTGCTCGTGGGGGGGCTGTGGAGGAGGGCTATGGAGCAAGGAAACAACAAGGGATGGCTTATAGCCAAGGGTATGAGGGCAAGGGCAATGTGTGGCTTGGGTTCATGCCATTTGATGGCATATGAGGTGCTCAAGGGGCTTTTTGGTCACATCATAATAATGCAATGAGGCCAAGGGGCAAGACCACCAAGGGGCAAGTCAAGGTTGGCCTTTGGAGTGAGGAAAGATCAATGGCATGGGTCAAGGGTCAAGGGCAAAAATGGCAAGTGTGGCTTTGGATCCCTACCATTTGATGGCATAGAGGTGTCCAAGGGACTTTTTGGTCATTTCCATTTGAGTGCACATGGTGTCCTATTCAAGTACACATGTGACATGGGCAAGGTTGGCCTTTGGGGGCAAGGGGAGGCAAGGGGCAAGCCAAATAGTCAAAGACATGTGTGTGCCCATACCTTTCCATGTCACCACCTCTCTCATCTCTTATGTTCATGCCTAAGGCTTCTAGAAGCAAGGTCAAGCATCCAAGGTGGAGTACTAGTTGTGGTCAACACAAGGGACAAGCTTTTACTTCGAATCTTGCAAGGGAAGGCAATGAAATCTTCTGCCCAAAATCGTATCTGTGACTGTTTCGAATAATTCAGAAAATTCTCTAAGTGTTGGAAAACAGATCAAAGGTTCAAAAAGTTGAGTTTGTTTTCAGGGTTCAATTTCTTTCCAAAATTGGTTTTAAAAGTATGGATGTGTTAACCATGTTATATAATTTCAGAAACATCTTTTAAAAACAAATTTGAAATAGTTTAAGGCTATGAAAACAATGTGGGAAAAGGTATACTTTCTGTTTTTATCTGTTTCTCAAAAACTGTCTTTTTCTGCCTTAATTTCATACCACAAAAACAACAAGCAAAAGATAGTTTTTATTTTTTCAAAAATAAAAGTAAGCTTATATTTTGGTAGTATATATATCAAGGATTAATTAAAAGTCAAGAAACCATAATATAACAATTTATAGCTTGGTGAAGACAATGGTAGAAAACAGGTACTTGGCTTTATTTTCAGGAATTGTTTTCTATAGGAAAGTTAAAAGAAAACTTTCATAGATCATTTTGGAAACTTGTTTTCTTGGATCCAACAAGGTTAAAAGTTTGTTTTAAGATGCAAACAAGAATGATCCAAGTCTTGGAATAAAAATCCACTCAAGTAATAATAAGAAAACATTAGGAAAAATATCAGGAATATTTTTCAGAAACATATGGTGTTGGTTTTATAATGAAACAAAACTTATGTTGCAAATATGATTAAGATCATAACACAAGTTAGTTCACACCATCATGTGGTTATAAAAATAATTTGTTGGCCCTAATAGTTGTCTTTTTGAGCACAGTCCAAGAGTCCAAAAACTGGGATGTGACAGACCTTCCCCCCTTACAAGAATCTCGTCCCGAGATTCGCAGGCAAGCGAAAAGAGGGAATGGTCAAAACAACAATGTTAGATGATTTGTTTACAAAACATGTGTTGGTGTTTTGTAACATTATTTACAGGGGCTTCCCCCCTTTGATTTATCTTACCAGAATTCATCGGTAAATTTGTTTTCTTTACAAAGGTTTGGGTGCCATGGTCTAAACCTCGAACATATTGCTCCTTAAATGGATATCCATCAACGTTTATTTTGTATGAGCTTTCTATTGCTCACTGTCCAAAATCCAGGAAAATCCACTATCTTCCTCTTACTAATATATTTAAATCTCAAAACATTTGTTTTCCTCAATGGTAGTTTATCAAGATCATAAAGTTATAGCAACTCTGAGTACTATCAACTCTATAAGGTTCCTATCAAAAACTCCAAGCTCAATATTGATATTTACTAAAATCAACCATCATCAATTTATATCCACCAATCTTTCTAAACCTCAATGAGTTTTCCTCCATCTCATAAATCTAAAATCTGGTTCCTCCAACACATATATACGGGAGATATTGTCGCCTAGTAATGATCATAGTTTTATCTATCTACTATTTTTTTTCCAACCTTTCACTACTTCAAAACAGCTATAGAATCATCCTAAGGCACCTTTCTCTTTGTTTTTGGAAAAAGTTGATTACACGTTTTCTTTTTAAACGGGTCATAACAAACTCTGTAACACATCAACTCTATAAGTTACTTTGTAAGGTATTTGGTCTTAGACAGCAGCATAAAAAGAAAATTGGTGAGCCAACTCTGTAGGGTTTTATGCTCAAGAGATGAAGTTATATTACCTAGTTTGTAAGATCTCCAACTAGAATTAGATGAAACCATTTTACTAACTCTGTAGGGTGGCACCAATTTTATGTGGAAAAAATTTAATTTACTCTGTAGGGTGTTATACTAACATTAGATGAGATTTTTGTTAGTATCGTTAACTATTTAAGATTTTATTTAGCCCGACGTGACACTTCTAGTGTTCCATTTACGTCGGGTTTTTTTTTTCAGGGTGCGATCACAAACAAAACAAGGGGGTTCACAGGTGTGGTTTGAAACGTACCATTGGCTATGGCATGAGTCGCAGATGCTCCTGCAACATCATCTCGGTCTCGCGGTCCACTCATCAGATTCTTGCGTTTCTTCTGGGCTGGACCTTGGGTTTCTTGGGGTTCTTCAGGATGAGCTAGAATACGGTTCTTCTTGGGACATTCGCGAACAAAGTGTCCTTCCTGTCTACAGGCAAAGCAAACCATGGTTTTAGGCTTGACTTTCACCCGTCTCCTCGAAGATTGTGGCCTCGCAGGCAAAACGCTGCGAGTCACCCATAGACTAGTTTCTCCTGGCGTCACCATCTTCCGTTTGCGGCTCTGTCCAGCAAGCAGTTGCTGGTATCCTCTCATAAGTAACATAGTATTCTCAGCGTTGGTGATGGCAAGTTGAGTTAACTGTTCCAGGATAGCATGGGTGGCGATGTGCTCAGCACGAGCAGCTTTACTTTTTTCCCTCAACAGAGCAAACAGTTGAGCAACTGTCGGCTCAGGTGACGGAGGTAGATCGCTGGTCATGCTGAAGAAAAAGAACGGTGTAAGACGATAACAACTAAAAGTGGTTTTGGTTTTAAAGGCTCGTGACATGTATCGGCTCATAGCGGATATGAGAACGGTAGATAACACGACAACAAGCAAACATCGATGAAACTAAAGCCAACTCAAACCAAGATTAACACGCATGTGAAAAACGAGTCTTAACAAGCATAACTTAACTTAAAGGTTCACATGGCTACAACATAAGGCTTACAACACAACTGGCACACACAACGCTCTAACAGAGGAGCTCACACGACACGAACACAAACACAAACAAGCGTCTGGGGTGAAAAAACAACATAAGTCCTAACATCTTGCGGCAATCCTAAGTGCTCGAGGAAGCGCGTAGCTGTTCCTCCAACTCTGCAACTCGGGCCTTGCTAGCTTCAAGCTGGAACTTAAGGTCTCTCACTTGTGCACGGAGATGGAAACCAACAAACCTCATGGTCTTTCCTTGTGCCACGAGACGGCGCTCGGTAGCAGTGGAAACTCTCAGGTCTTTGGTTAGCTGGAAGATCTCTCTTCCTTGATTATCGAACTCTCCTCTAAGCCTATCAAGGGAAAACTGAGTGTTGTACAGATGTCCCTCCAAGTGCTGGAAATGACGGGCAAACACAAAGTCTTCGGTGACATCAACTGGCATGTTGTCCTCATCGCGCCTCCCATAGTATCTATAGGGGGTGCCTTCAAACGTGCCGCGAAAGAAGTTCGCGAGTTTGGCAATGGTCAGCTGCATCACTCTAAGGATACCATCTTCCCAACTGTTCTCCATGACTTCGCAAGTGATCTCTGGGGTTGATGGTGCTCTCACTGGTGCACGGATGGTGCAGACGACCAACCAGGACATTTATCGTCCATCCATGTGGAACTGGGCTCCCTTTAACTCAGGTAGGGGACGACCGATCAGGCGAGTCATCTTGATCAAATCCTCCTCAAAGCGGCGGTAGCAAGGTTCATGCGATCCCAGCCGGAAGGACTTGGTGAAGACAACTGCCATCTACACAAGATTTTAGAGGGGATTAAGTTAGGTAGGAGTGTGCAAAATTTTAAGATCCTTATTTCTCTTGTTTGGTCTTTTAAAAGAGGACATAAAAAGTGCAACGTTTAGCCAACAGGGCAAAACGAGTCTTTTGCAAACAGACAAACATAGAGGTTTTGGTCAGTAGTGGTTGGTGCATTCAGGCCTTTTCTTCTTTGAGGGTTGTCGTTGTTGGAGATTTATCTGTTGGAGTGCATCACTGGTAGCAACGCTATCAGCTCGTGTGGCTTGATGGTCCTCTATTATTAGGTCCAATGGTGCTTTTATTGTTGGTGGGGGATATGGTGGTGGTTCACGACGAGTCGCATTATGAAGCGAAAACAAGGATAAGTCTAAGCAACAAATTCTTGTTTTTGAATACTATACAAACATTTTTGCTTGCACAAGTTTAACAGGCGGCGATTCAAAAACAAGAGCGGGGCAATCACAAATTTGCAAGATTTGAGCACCCCACAAACATATAGAAGCCTAGATGAACCAAATTATACACCACACAACAGCACAAAGTCCTACGGACACACATAAGCAAGCCAAAACACACAAACAAGGCTCCATTGGAGCTACGTAGGGGGAGGCGACTCATGGGTAATCGCTAAATTACTCCAAACTAGACTGATCCAAAAGTCCTAGAAGTGGCTGAAGAACTATATCTACTTCTGACCCTCACCACTGTAAAGCTAGGCAATTATTTCGGTCTTCTCGGGACATCGGCAAGTATATAAGTTTTTGGATAAAAACAAAATACTAGAAGTAAAGTTTTGATAAAACTTTTAACTAAGGGAGGTAATAATATGCAACAATCTGTTTTTGAAACCCCAACTATTTTCTGGACAGAAAACTTCAAAAACGAGAGATGTTTCAAAAACAGAGCGGAGCAGTTGCAAACAAGTAAGAAATAAACTCTTAACCGAGAGAGATACCAACTCGGTAAGGCCCGCCCTTCGAACCACTGTTCAAGGACGCCCTTGATATGCATTTAGAATCTTTTGAAAAGATCAGAAGGAGGAAAAATATACTAAAATTCCCTTAGATAAAAATAATTCAGATAGTAAATAGGTTTTTACTCAAAAATACTTTTCTTTCCTATCTGACGTCCATGCTAACTAAGGTCTCCTAAGGTCAGGATGGCTCTGATACCAACTCTGTAAGGACCCCAGACCGGCAGTCTGAAACCCTACGTATGCATACATTCACGATCCCAGAAAGATCAGTCGTGAACAACATACACAGTTGGCATACAGAAATACATCATCCATTACACGAATACATAAAGGTATTACACAAATGATCACATGATCAAGTTTAAAGCAACTGCCAAAAGGGCAGGCAACATAACAAACACAGCGGAAGACAAATAAAACACAACGTAGTTGAGCCCAAGTCACGCCTTAACCTACAGGCTGCTGACCCGGAGACGATCCTAGTTCGCAAAGCCCGTCAACTCCGTACTTCTCTTCATAGATCTCCTTTGGAGGCTCCTTCTCCAAATCTGATAAGTAGATACCAGGGGCGAAACCATAATGAGTACATTTGAATGTACTCAGCAAGACATCCATCATGTCACTTACCAACATGCAACTATGCTTATATGGTGGAATAGGTAGGCTATAAATAGGGTTCACTACCAATGGTGTTCATATATGATGACACCACAGTTGCAGTCAGGTTAATCTGTATCTTCGTTGAAGAAGATACTTCAGAAGAAAATAATATAGTTTTATTTCTCTTGTAGATCTCACATGTACAAGAGTTTTTGTAAAACTTTGTTAAAGAATATTTTCTCTTTGCAAAACTTCTTGGAATCAGTTTCCAGAATTCTTGCTTAGAGTATAAAAGGTTTTCTTTGCAAAACATTTTTGTTTTTGTATAACAGCATCTGGCTTTTCATCATCGACGATACCTCCACGGTATAAGTTTCCATTTCCTTTCCGAACTTCACAAGTTCAACACTTCCTTTCCAAAAATCCTTTTTGAAAACATTGACACAATGCTAGCTACATGGCCGTTCAACTGTCCATATCCGAGGACGCGGCTTCTTCGAAAAAGTTGTACTCTGCAGAGGTGTACACATCCACTAGATCCAAAACTCTGCCATGGACCACCCATGGATCGTCACAGCGATATGCAAGCACCAGAGAAGTTGATCCTAATTGTCCACTCTCACACAAGCTAGTATATGCTCATTCCCTTAGATGGGTTGTTCTCCCCGGCACCAGGTCCCACCCTGCCTAGCCGGGAGGCCCAGCTGTCGCATCCGGAGGGAAAATTAATCCCACACTGTGTATGTCCCGTTTCCCCTCTCCTGGCGACACTTCGGTTCAGAGAATCCGCTTCTCTATAGCACTTTGGAATAAAGCATACACTAACAAGTTCAAGCATCTAGATAGGCCCCATACCCATATAGGGGTAGAGTGGCAGTACGGTAAAGGTTGTCCGGCGAAGACTAGGTTATGTGTCATTTTTGAAAACACCAATTTCTCAAAAATGACCACTTCCACATTCCTCCGGAGAATAAGGATCCGCCTTTTCTCCGGGTTTTTCCGTAAAGACTTTGTTTTGTCGAATCACAATTTTAGGGTGTCCACTTAGGGACTAGTATATTTGATGGTAATAAATACCATATGGTGGCTTATGGGCTTGGTATTACCAAGTTTTAACTACTGGCATAATAGTAACCTATATACTAGTATAGTAGTAATAGCCACATCAAAAATAGTTTTGATAATAAAGTTTTGGTAAAACTTCAGAGGTAAAACATGCATGATAGATAATGATAAGTATTGTATCAGCAAGCATCAGGATGGCTTGCCTCAAGTCTCTTAATGTCCCTGGCCTTGAAGCAACTTGAACTTGACGCACAGCTCCACAACTGCTTCTTCTTCTTCTTCGCGTTCTAGCGTCGTAAAGGAAATAAAAGACACACACTCAGGTCTAAAGTACAAACAACTAAGCTAAGAAACACATACAGCAACAAATGTTCACTCTCGAGTTCTCTCGAAACGATAACGCGAAAACTATCTCACATAACTCTCACGGTCCAAAACTATCGTCATGCACTATGTATGGTTTAGAAAACCATATCCCACATCATACATACCATATATGGAGTGGTGTACCACTCTCATAATGAGATATACAAGAAGCTAAAAATATAGCTTGTGGGTGCAAAAGGTTAGGTTGCTAAGGTAAAACAAACAGACAGAATAATACTCATGGTAGTGGGTATTACTCACCACAAGCAACTATCACTCTATGTGTTCATGATTTTTAGTTGGATGTTTTAGTTTCACAAGATACACTTAAGCACAATAATAACACAAGTATAAACTCATGCTAAGTTAAAACACTCCAACAAAATCCAAACAACAAGCAAACACACCACAATTGAATAGACTATTTATTCACTATGTTATTGTTTACTAGAGGTTTTGGAATCCCTCAATTATGAAAAATTAGCAAACAACCAGTACCTAAAAACAAGGATAACAAGTCATAAAAATAATCTAAAACACAATCATCACTCAAGGTAATATCCCTATCAAAAGCATAGAAACAGGACTGCACTGGTAACACACTAGTGTGGGAAATCTACACAAGCATGTTATAAGAAACACTTATATTCTACAACTATAGCACAAGAAACTAAATGATTCATGGCATCATAACAGAAGTAATAACTTTATAAATATGCTATAATAAACTCATACACTTATGAGATAAAAGATGAGAATACTATAGCAAAAATCACCATTTTCTAGTGGTGACACTAGTTCATCACTAGAGAAGCAAACAATGTTACTATGATGCTTAATTCTAAACAAGCAAGTCATGATCATAAAATGTAACTAATAACAGTACACAAAACTTACACATGCTAGTAAGCACAAACATCAAAACAATCCCATGAAACAACTATTAAACATGCATAAATTAATTCTAGCAATTTATGTTTTTCTTAAACAATTACTAGCAAGCAAGCAAGGTATACTTACACAACCAGTAGCTATGCAATCAAAGAAAAGTTATCTAAACCTTTTCAAAAATCCAAACACTCAATTTAAAATCATTCACAAACAATCTATCAATCAAAAGGAATTTAGTTTATTTGCAAACAATTTAATTTAGCACTCAATAGTGAATCATTTCTTAACAAGATACTCCTAAGGAATATTATGCTAACAAATGGATCACACCTAACATACTAGTAGATCCTTATAAGAAATAAACTTCTCACTTTCATAAGTGAAAACAAACCATTATATTTTCCATGGTGGAAAATATCCTATCAACCACATAATTAAAAACATGTTATTTTCTCACATGTGCATGGTTGGGAATTTTCATCCACAACCAAGATGCAATGGGACCAGTGGGTTATGGGCCCATTAATACCAAGGTAAATGAGGTACTAAGCCTCTGGTTACTCATGACAAAAATTAATATAACAAAATAAATAAAACAAGGCTATTTATTCTAGTGCATACAAGACTAGTGCATAAGAATAACAAAACCTACACATGCTTCACCATAAAAATACATGCAAGCTATCAGAGACAAAAGCATCAAAATAACAGTACCAAAATGGTACTGGATCTATAGCAAACATAGCACACAAATTATCAAGGCATTCACACAAAGATCTAGCTCTCACAATAATTCCAAAGAATAAACACTAGAAAAATAACAAATGCTACTCATGCTTTGCTATAAGATCACATGCAAGTTAATGAAGATAATAGCATATAAATCACAGTACCAAAATGGTACTGGACTCACCACAATCATAGCAAAAACTTAGGTAACAAGCACACAAAGATTTGCTCACACAACTAGTGAAATAAGTACTAGAAAACAAACAACAAATGTTACACATGCTTTGCTATAAAATAAGGTGTAAGCTAATAGAGATAATAACAGAGAAATAACAGTACCAAAGTGGTACTTGATCTATCATAACCACAACAAAAATCTAGGTACAACAAAGCTACAAGGATTTGCCCACACAACAATCCAAATAATAAAACTAGGAAAATAACAAATGGTATTCCTATTTCTATTTGACTTTCCAAACATGCACACACTTTCTAAGGTAGATGTACTGCAAGAAAACAACTTAATAACAAGTCCTAGCAACTCTATACAAGCTAGGAAGCAAGATTAAAACAACCAAACATTTCATTTCAAACAAAAACAAACAAAGAAAACAAAACAGAAAAGCTGCTGTTTCTAGATCTGTCCACCAAAAATAATATTTAGCCTCAAAAATTTATCTAAGCTAGGATAAGATAGATCTAGTCAATACCAAACTCATCCAATTGGATTTGCTTCAAAAATCATTTTTAAACTCCTTATAAAAGGTCTAGAAAAGCCTACTGGTCTTTTACCAAAATGAATGTCATTTCCATTTGGTAATGGGCGTTGATGTAAGGCCAAGTCCTATGGATAGATCTACTCATAGGCTACTCAAAACAGTTTGATTTGACCAAAATGGATACAGATCCAAAAAGTTATACCAAAAATGGCTAAACAGACAGTCTGTGGAAAAACAGGTATTGTGACAAAAATAAAAGTGCAAACTTGGATCTACCAACGGGAAATGGTTAGGAAAACATAAGCCTAGTGCTGTGAATTTTTGTAGAAAATAATCTGCACGAAAACTATTTTTCACAAGCTCAAAACGACAGACAAACATCTGCAGGGATTTGAGGTTCCTCACATCGGTTTAAGAAAAATGGCCGGCGGCGATTTTGGAGCTCATGGAGCTCACATGGCTGGCTCAAGGCTCCTCTAAGCTTGGGGATGAAGTGTGCTCGTGGGGGGGCTGTGGAGGAGGGCTATGGAGCAAGGAAACAACAAGGGATGGCTTATAGCCAAGGGTATGAGGGCAAGGGCAATGTGTGGCTTGGGTTCATGCCATTTGATGGCATATGAGGTGCTCAAGGGGCTTTTTGGTCACATCATAATAATGCAATGAGGCCAAGGGGCAAGACCACCAAGGGGCAAGTCAAGGTTGGCCTTTGGAGTGAGGAAAGATCAATGGCATGGGTCAAGGGTCAAGGGCAAAAATGGCAAGTGTGGCTTTGGATCCCTACCATTTGATGGCATAGAGGTGTTTAAGGGACTTTTTGGTCATTTCCATTTGAGTGCACATGGTGTCCTATTCAAGTACACATGTGACATGGGCAAGGTTGGCCTTTGGGGGCAAGGGGAGGCAAGGGGCAAGCCAAATAGTCAAAGACATGTGTGTGCCCATACCTTTCCATGTCACCACCTCTCTCATCTCTTATGTTCATGCCTAAGGCTTCTAGAAGCAAGGTCAAGCATCCAAGGTGGAGTACTAGTTGTGGTCAACACAAGGGACAAGCTTTTACTTCGAATCTTGCAAGGGAAGGCAATGAAATCTTCTGCCCAAAATCGTATCTGTGACTGTTTCGAATAATTCAGAAAATTCTCTAAGTGTTGGAAAACAGATCAAAGGTTCAAAAAGTTGAGTTTGTTTTCAGGGTTCAATTGCTTTCCAAAATTGGTTTTAAAAGTATGGATGTGTTAACCATGTTATATAATTTCAGAAACATCTTTTAAAAACAAATTTGAAATAGTTTAAGGCTATGAAAACAATGTGGGAAAAGGTATACTTTCTGTTTTTATCTGTTTCTCAAAAACTGTCTTTTTCTGCCTTAATTTCATACCACAAAAACAACAAGCAAAAGATAGTTTTTATTTTTTCAAAAATAAAAGTAAGCTTATATTTTGGTAGTATATATATCAAGGATTAATTAAAAGTCAAGAAACCATAATATAACAATTTATAGCTTGGTGAATACAATGGTAGAAAACAGGTACTTGGCTTTATTTTCAGGAATTGTTTTCTATAGGAAAGTTAAAAGAAAACTTTCATAGATCATTTTGGAAACTTGTTTTCTTGGATCCAACAAGGTTAAAAGTTTGTTTTAAGATGCAAACAAGAATGATCCAAGTCTTGGAATAAAAATCCACTCAAGTAATAATAAGAAAACATTAGGAAAAATATCAGGAATATTTTTCAGAAACATATGGTGTTGGTTTTATAATGAAACAAAACTTATGTTGCAAATATGATTAAGATCATAACACAAGTTAGTTCACACCATCATGTGGTTATAAAAATAATTGGATGGCCCTAATAGTTGTCTTTTTGAGCACAGTCCAAGAGTCCAAAAACTGGGATGTGACAGCTCCGGATCATCCTAATGCTACCAAATCCCAGCGTATGCCATACCATGTGTGTTAGAGTGTTTCATGGGTCTTGGATGCGCAAGATTCCCTCGCTCTCTGTGTTAGGGCGCACTTCACCGGCGTCAGATTCTCTCAGCATGTGCGAGGACTACTTAGAGCCCGAAAGTCCCGGATCTGACGGAACTGGGGAAATCTTGCCAAGAGGTGGGCGCTACCATTGTCTTGGGTGTTCCTTGTGCCAGCCTGACAATACCACGAAATTGGTTCCAATTTTCAACCCCCTTCTGACTCATGTAGAGGGTCTAGAACGGAAGTTCCGTCTTTTCCCCCATCATGGCTATGGTTTCTTCAGGCGAACTAGAGGGAATCTTATTACAAGTAGATCTAGATTTGGGTTATCCATGTAACTATTGCCTAACTTAACAGAACCAAGCAAAAAAGAACATTGGTCTACCCCCTTCCGACACCGGTGATAGGTGTAGAGAAAAAAGTTGACTAGCATCCAACGGCTAGCAAAGTTCAAGCCACCAATCAACATGTAGTAGAATTCCACATAATTGACCCTTTCCAGGATTTTAGGTAAGTAATTTCGGGATTTTTTCACAATCTTTAGTACTAAATAATTGCATAAATGCTCAATTTTTGTAAGCCACCCATCAGCATCGGACGGCTAGCAAAGTTTCCCGCAGTTCCACCAAAATTTCGCGTCGCTCCGAAAAAATCGCGTCAGGACAGCTCGCCCAATTTTTTTCGTGCAAGGATAATTTACTTCTCAGCCCTCCCGCACACAACAGGCAACCTTTAGCCTGGAGGGCATTTCTGTAATCGTTTCGAAATGCTGCCTTATCCGCTCGATCGGCCCTCTCGCCGAAAGAGAAAGTCACTATTTCGAAATATCCACTACCCCTTGTCCTCCCAAAACAGATCCTCTATTCCCCCGGTCTCACACCTCGCCGTATAGCTCGCTTGCCAGAACTCCCTCGTCGCCGTCGAGATCACCCTCCAGATCTTCCACATCACCGGCCTTTTCGCCATCCAGATCCGCCACCTCGCCGTTGTGCTCGCCTGTCTGCCACATCATGTCCAACCTCACCGTACGTTATCTTCCACCTCGCGCCGTGCTCGCCGGGCAGCCACCTCGACGTCGTGTTCGCCGATCAGCCACCTCGCCACCGACCTCGTCGTAAATCCAGATCTGCAACCTCGTCTCCAACCTCGCCGCAACATCACCATCAATGTCTGCAAGCACGCTGAAACGAGTGAATACCCTAAAGATGCAGACAACTATTCTCTCTCAATTGCTTTTGTCTATTTAATTTTATGTTTGATGCTTCCTTATTATCATGCTTATGTTTGTTGCAGTTAATCTTTCGAAATTGGTTGTCTGTTTAATCGTATGTTCGATGCTTTATTATTATCCTAATTATACTATTAATGTTTGATGCAATAAATCTCTCTAAACGGTTTCTTGTAACGGAAATAGGAAGGGGGGCCTTCTTGCTTGGTAAAACTTTGCTCATTTGCAGCAATCTAGCTTGTATACTACATATTAGGTTTAATTTCACTTTGACTGTGATCCTATCAGTCTGAGTTAGGATCAGAATTTATATTACTTGCACTGGATTGTTCTTACAAGATGAGTGCCTTAATTATTTATGCTTTATTAGGTTCTTATGAAGCGTTATATTTGTACTTTACTTTTAGTTCTTTATTCATGCTAGGATCGCCACTACACCCCATTGAAGAAGAGCGTGCCAGAACTATCATGGCAAACAATGCAAAGATGCATGAACTGGGCGTAAAGCCAGCAAGTTTTCTTTCATGTCCTACTGTACCCCCCCCCCCCAAAAAGACCAAGAAGCAAGACTTTGTATCTCAGTACATGCCTGTGTATGATGTTGAAGAGGAATCAGATGCCACTGAAGGAGTCGTGTCATATAAATCACAATCCAGCGTGGACAATGAGCTGCAGGTTATTCCCTAACCCGGTAGCTCAACATTCTTTCATGATATCGCAACAACTAGGGTGCAGCTTTCTTATCTTGTGTTGAATTGTTTGATCAATGTGGCTCCATATATTTTGTGCTACTTACTCTATTCCATACTATAAGAAGTTTTGGCAAGCTAATTAAGGCCGTGAAACCCACTTATAGTAATTAAGAGTGTCGTTGTCATTTCAACATGGTTTCCATATATCTTCCTCACATGCTTGACACCTGCTATTCTATCTATGCTTCTCATCTGCTAGTTCATTACACACAGTTGGTTGATTGTAATATGCTAGTTTTCATCAATTTTTTGTACATGTTTGTCATCTGCTATTTTCATCTATCTTCCTCACATGCTTGACACCTGTTGTTTCATCTATGCTTCTCATCAGCTAGTTCATGACACACACCGTTGTTTGACTACAATCTGCTAGTTTTCATCAATTTTTTGTACATGCTTGTCATCTGCTATTTTCATCTATCTTCCTCACAAGCTTGAAACCTATTGTTTCATCTATGCTTCTCATCAGCTAGTTCATGACACACACCGTTGTTTGACTATAATCTGCTAGTTTTCATCATTTTTTGTACATGCTTGTCATCTGCTATTTTCATCTATCTTCCTCACACGCTTGACACCTGTTGTTTCATCTATGCTTCTCATCAGCTAGTTCATGACACACGCAGTAGTTTGACTATAATCTTCTTGTTTTCATCAAATTTTTGTATATGCTTGTCATTTGCTAGTTTCATCAATGTTCTGTACATTCTTGTTATCTGTTATTTTCATCTATTTTCTTTGCATGCTTGATAGGCAAGCAAGAAAAGGGTGATGTCTCGATCTGCTTCAGAGGTTGAGGACGAGGACGATAGTGAAGTTGTCATGCCAAAGAGTGGAAAGCATACTTTCTCAAAGAAGGTCCGTGTGGAATCATGTCTTTCACAGTCTGAGCCTGAACCACAGCTTGATGTGAATGTGCGCAGAACAATTGCTGATATGAGGACGGCGAAAGCAGAATCCGAGCAACTGAGGCTGAAGTTTGTAGTTGATATGGAAGAGATTCGGAAGCAACAAGCTGCGCTAAAGAAATCTCAACTAGAAGGAGTTACCCTACATGAGATGCTGGTTTGATATTCTGTGAGAAAAACTAAGTATTTGATGCCTGTTATGTGGTTTTTCTGCCTGTGTGCAATTGGCAATTATAACGATGATGTAACCACCCAAATAGCACCAAAACAGACATCATAGTAACGTAACGTAAAAACTCGTCAAGGCAAATACCGACATGTGGCGATGTCTTCCTAGCCCGCGTGGCCTACTATGAGTGGGCGATTAGACGACATAAAAATAACGTCCCCGGCACGGTGATGATATCACCCAAATCCGAGACGGAAAAAAACGTCATGGAAAAGACGTTGCGTGGCACCATTTTGTTGGTGCACGTGCCACGAGTTTAGCGACAAAAAAAAGAGTCGTTGGGTAGTCCGCGACAAGCAGATTTCATCCCAGAAAAAGGCGACGTGGCACCATTTTGTTTCCATGTGGTGTACTTTGATTGGTCCACATGCTTTCGCCTGATTGGTCGAGACTCGCGACGAAAAAAAAACGTCGCTGGGTAGCCCGGGATGAACCAATTTCGTCCCAGAAGAAGGCAACGTGGCACCATTTTGTTTCCATATGGCGTATTTCGATTGGTCCACATGGTTTCGCCTCATTGGTCAAAACTGGTGACGTAAAAAAACGTTCCCACGTTTTGCTTATGTTGACTAAACGTTTAGCCACGACAGCTGATTACTATAATGGCCGTTAGAAACTCATTTGTCACGTGTCGCCTCATAGCGACGAAATAAAAACGTTAATGCTTATTGGGCCTAGTCCGGACGGCCCAACTGGTGGAGACGATTTTCTGTACGTTGCGGATAGCCTTAACGGTTTAGTGTTCATATAAACGTCGCGGAATCGTCCGTGACATTTGATCTGATAAGTTTTTATTCCGTCGAGCAAACCGTCGCAGATTGCCATTAGCGACGGTTTAGAGCCCATCCGTAACAGTATTGAAACGTCCCTGATCGCGCGGAATTTGGTAGTGACGTTAGGAGGAAGGGTGCAGCAAAGTGGAACCAACTGCTTGGTTGTATTATGTTAGGCCCAAAGAACATCCAAGAAAATGGTAGGGCCCACCTCTTTGCAAGATTCCCCGAGTTCCGTCAGTTCTGGGAGTTTCGGGCTCTAAGTAGTCCTGGAACCCGCTTGAGAGAATACGACGCCGGTGAAGCCCTAACACAGAGAAAGAGAGTGAATCTTGGGCATCCAAGACCCACGACACACTATAACACACATGGTATGGAATACCATCGGATTTGGTGGCATTCAGACGATCTGGAGGCCCCTCTCCGGAGAAACCATAGCCTCGCTGGGGAAAAAGACGGAACTGCCGTTTTGGCCCCTCTACGTTAGGCGGAAGGGGTAGAAAAGTGGAACCAACTGCTTGGTTGTATTAGGTTAGGCCCAAGGAACACACAAGAAAATGGTAGGTCCCACCTCTTGGCACGATTCCCCCAGTTCCGTCAGATCCGGGTGTTTCGGGCTCTAAGTAGTCCTAGAACCTGCCGGAGAGAATCTGACACCGATGAAGCCCTAGCACAGAGAGAGCAAGTGAATATTGGGAATACAAGACCCATGCCACACTATAACACACATGGTATGGCATACCATGGGATTTGGTGGCATTAAGACGATCGGGATTCCCTTCTCTAGAGAAACCATACCACCATTGGGAAAAAGACGGAACTTCCGTTTTGGCTCCTCTACGTGAGCCGGAAGGGGGGTAGCAAAGCAAAACCAATTGCTTGTTTGTGTTATGTTAGGCCCAAGTAACACCCAAGACAATTTTAGGTCCTACCTCTTGGATAGATTCCCCCAGTTCCGTCAGATCCGTGAGTTTAAGGTTCTAAGTAGTCCTGGAACCCGCGAGAGATAACCTGACGCCGATAAAACCCGCGAGAGGGAGGAAATCTTTAGCATCCAATACCCATAGCACACTCTAACGCACATGGTATGGAATAACCTAGCCTTGGGTGGGATTCAGACGCTCTTGAGCCCCTCTCCGGAGAAACCCTATGGCCGCAGGAGAAAAAGGACGGAACTGCCGTTCTGGACCCTCTACATGAGCTGGAAGGGGTAGAAAAGTGGAACTAATTGCTTGGTTGTGTTAGGCTAGGACCAAGGAACACCCAAGACAATGGTAGGTCCCACCTCTTGTCAATATTTCCCTGCTCTGTCATATCCGGGAATTTCGGGCTCTGAGTATAGTCCTCGAACCCGCCAGAGAGAATTAATGTGACACCTGTGAAGCCATAACAAAGGTAGTAAGTGAATCTTGGGCATCCTAGACCCATGCCACACTATAACACACACGGTATAGCATACCTCGGGTTTTCGTGGCATTCAGACGATCCGGAGTAGCCCCCCCCCTTGGAGAACCCATATACCTGATAGGGAAAAGACGGAACTGCCGTTCTGGCCCCTCTACGTGAGCCGGAAGGGGGTAGAAAACCGGAACCAGTTTCTTGGTTTTGTTAGGTTAGGCACAAGTAACACCCAAGAAAATGGTAGCGCCCACCTCTTGGCAAGATTTCCACAGTTCCGTCAGATCCGGGAGTTTCGGGCTCTAAGTAGTTCTCGAACATGCGGAGAGAATCTGACGCCAGTGAAGCGCGCCCTAACACAGAGGGCCAGGGAATCTTGGTCATCCAAGACCCATGACACACTAACACACATGGTAGGGAATACACTGGGATTTGGTGGCATTCGGATGATCCGGAACCCCTCCCCAGAGAAACCATAGCCCCGCTGGGGAAAAAGACGAAACTCTCGTTCTGGCCCCTCTACGTGAGCCGGAAGGGGGTAGAAAAGTGGAACCAATTGCTTGGTTGTGTTAGGTTAGGCCCAATTAACACCCAAGATAGTTGTAGGGCCCACCTCTTGGCAAGATTCCCCGAGTTCCGTCAGTTCCGCGAGTTTCGGGTTCTAAGTAGTCCTGGAACCCGCTAGAGAGAATCTGACGCCGGTGAAGCCCTAACACAAAGAGATAGGGAATCTAGGGCATCCAAGACCCACGACACACTTTGAAACACATGTTATGGAATACCATGGGATTTGGTGGCATTCAGACGATATGGAGGCCCCTCTACGGAGAAACCATAGCCCCGCTGGGGAAAAAGACGGAACTGCCGTTCTGGCCCCTCTACGTTAGGCGGAAGGGGGTAGAAAAGTGGAACCAACTTCTTGGTTGTATTAGGTTAGGCCCAAGGAACACCCAAGAAAATGGTAGGGCCCACCTCTTGGCAAGATTCCCCTAGTTCCGTCAGATCCGGGAGTTTCGGGTTCTAAGTAGTCCTGGAACCCGCAAGAGAGAATCTTACGCCAGTGAAGCCCTAACACAGAGAGAGCGAGTGAATCTTGGGAATACAGGACCCATTCCACACTCTAACACACATGGTATGTCATACCATGGGATTTGGTGGCATTCAGACGATCCGGAGCCCCCTCTCCAGAGAAACCATAGCCCCGTTGGGAAAAAGATGGAACTGCCATTTTGGCCCCTCTACGTGAGCCGGAAAGGGGTGGAAAAGCGAAACCGATTGCTTATTTGTGTTATGTTAGGCCCAAGAACACCCAAGAAAATGGTTGGGCCCACCTTTTGGCAATATTCACCGAGTTACATCACTTTCGGGAGTTTCAGGCTCTAAGTAGTCCTAGAACCCGCCAGAGAGAATCTGACGCGCCGGCGAAGCCCTAACAGAGATAGAGAGGGAATAATCTTGGGCATCCAAGACCCATGACACACTATAACATACATTGTATGGCATACCATGGTGTATTTGGTTGCATTCACACGATCTGGAGGCCCCTCTCTGGAGAAACCATAGCCCCGATGGAGAAAAAGACGGAAATGTCGTTTTGGCGCCTCTACATGAGCCGGCAGGGGGTAGCAAAGTGGAACTGATTTCTTGGTTGTGTTAGGTTAGGACTAAGGAACACCCAAGACAATGGTTGGGACCACCGTTTGGCAAGATTCCCCCAGTTCCGTAAGTTCCGGGAATTTTCGGCTCTAAGTAATCTTTGAACCCGTAGAGTGAATCCGACGCCGGTGAAGCCCTAACACAGAGAGCAAGGGAATGTTTGTCATCCATGACCTTTGACACACTCTAACACACATGGTATGGCATAACATGGGATTTGGTGGCATTCAGACGATCCGAAACCATAGTCCCGATGTGGAAAAAGATGGAACTGTCGTTCTGGCCACTCTACGTGAGACGGAAAGGGGTAGAAAAGTGGAACCAATTGCAAGTTTGTGTTACGTTAGGCCCAAGGAACACCCAATACAATGGTTGGGCCCACCTGTTGGCAAGATTCCCCGAGTTCCATCAGTTTCGGGAGTTTTGGGCTCTAAGTAGTCCTCGAACCCGCCAGAGAGAATCCGACACCGGTGAAGCCCTAACAGAGAGAGAGAGAGACAATCTTGGGCATCCAATACCCATGACACACTATAACACACATGGTATGGAATACCATGGGATATGGTGTCATTCAGACGATCTGGAGGCCCCTCTCCGGAGAAACCATAGCCCTGTTGGGGAAAAGACGGAACTGCCGTTCTTGCCCCTCTACGTTAGGCGGAATGGGGTAGCAAAGTGGAACCAACTGCTTGGTTGAGTTAGGTTAGTCCCAAGGAACACCCAAGATAATGGTAGGGCCCACCTCTTGGCAAGATTCCCCAAGTACCGTCAGTTCCGGGAGTTTCGGGTTCTAAGTAGTCCTGGAACCCGCAAGAGAGAATCTGACGCCTGTGAAGCCCTAACACATAGAGACAGGGAATCTTGGGCATCCAAGACCCACAACACACTATAACACACATGGTATGGAATACCATGGGATTTGGTGGCATTCAGACAATCTGGAGGCCCCTCTCCGGAGAAACCATAGCCCCGCTGGGGAAAAAGACGGAACTGTCGTTCTGGCCCCTCTACGTTAGGCGGAAGGGGGTAGCAAAGTGGAACCAACTGCTTGGTTGTATTAGGTTAGGCCCAAGGAACACCCAAGAAAATGGTAGGGCCCACCTCTTGGGAAGATTCCCCCAGTTCCGTCAGATCCAAGAGTTCCGGGCTCTAAGTAGTGCTCGAACCCGCCAGAGAGAATCTGACACCGGTGAAGCCCTAACATAGAGAGAGCGAGTGAATCTTGGGAATACAGGACCAATGACACACTCTAAACACACATGGTATGGCATACCATGTGATTTGGTTGCATTCATACTATCCGGATCCCCCTCTTCAGAGAAACCATAGCCCCGCCGGGAAAAAGACGGAACTGTCATTTTGGCCCCTCTACGTGAGCCGGAAAGGGGTAGCAAAGCGGAACCAATTGGTTGTTTGTGTTAGGTTAGGCCCAAGGAACACCCAAGAAAATGGTTTGGACCACCTGTTAGCAAGATTCCCCGAGTTTCATCAGTTTCGGGAGTTTCTGGCTCTAAGTAGTCATGGAACCCGCCAGAGAGAATCTGACGCGCCGGTGAAGCCCAAACAGAGAGAGAGAGGGAAATAATCTTGGGCATCCAAGAACAATTACACACTATAACACACATGGTATGGAATACCATGGTGTATTTGGTTGTCGCACCCGGACTTCTAGAGGATACTCACAGCCCGCTAAACAGTAGATAATTGGCTTACGGGGCTTCCGATAGAAATCCGACTACTTCCATTGACGTACTTCATAACATACACACATGGTACGTCAACGGCATTTGAACAAGTGATATCACAACAAATCTCTAAGACACAAAGAAATAGAAATAAGTGGCATATAGCTCTCACTAGAGCAGAGATAGCAAATACAATAATGCAGAGGACACATGTCCCAACAAGTCATCATTACATCACAGCGGAAGCATCCAAAGTGTCTGAGTACAGACAAGATCCAAATAGGCCTAAGAGGCCGGAAACGAAAAGACGGAGCCCATCCACGAAGTCTCGGATCCTGCCCGGGTCCGCTATCTACTCGTCAGCAGCCTCGTCATACTCCACGTAGTAGCCACCATGGGGATCCTCGGAAACGTAGTCTGCAGAACACGCAGCCCCAAAGGGGTCAGTACAGACGAGTACTGGCAAGCAAGACACACAAGATACCAAAGTGTACCCGGCAACATCAAGAACAGATGCTTTGGGTTCAACGGAAGATAGGTGATACAAAGGTGCGGCAGCGGGCTGCCCTAACCAACTACAGAGACACGCTACAACATCCGGCTAAAAGAAAGGGATAAGATAGCGCATCGGAACCAACTATCACTAACCTCAAACAAACCCATCCTGGATCTCGCCCCTTATCCAAAGAAGCAATCCGAGGATAACTCACACAGTTGGATTAGTGAAGGTTCAAGTTATTGTGTCAATAAGCCTATTACTATTCAAATTATTATTAATTAGGTGTAAGTTGTCTAATCCTTGTTAGCCAGCCCTATCACCAAGTCATCCATAACCGCGGACAACACGGCTTCTCGAGAAGATTTAACCCTACAGGGATGCACCAATTTGGCCGTACATGTAAGAATATCCCGCCAGACGGGGGATCAACCCACCAAGCGAGGTACTCAACACAACCCAACTCTTCTTCGCATCAAGCCCAAAGAACCCCGTGCAGTTGAGCGCACGGCTAATTAAGCCCCACGAAGAAAAGGGGACCCTAATAGCACTCTAAGAACGTGTCTTCCTAAATGCCGACTAAAAAGTTACCACCCTGGCGCCAAGGGTTCGCACCTGCATATGCATGCGGCAAATGGAAAACCCGAACTAAATGAGGCGATTTGGACGAGATGCGAATCGAATCAAAGTTGAGGGGGGCGCCCATACACGCTTCCCACATGCGGTTAGCGCGCTCATCATGGATCTAGAGGACAAGAACTTTTCCTGAGTTCGACACTAGCAGGCCTCAAAACCATACCCGGCCTCCTGCCGGTGCCTTATCATCAAATTAGCATTACCTCAAACATTAACAGGTGGTTGTTTAACATCGAGCCCCCAGAACATAATAAATATGGTAACAGAAATAACGGACAACAGACTCGAACGTAAACAACCCTAAGCATGCTAGTAAGACACATGCAACAAACAACAGGTACTGCTCCAATCTCTAAGCATCCTTACAAGATAGGAACTCCCGAGCTGAAGTTGTTGAAGGAACAAATTGATATGTACATGGAAAAAGGTTACATTCAACCTAGTTCCTCGGCTTGGGGTTGCCCAACTCTGTTCGTTGCGAAGAAGGATCACACAAAGAGACTCGTTGTTGACTATCGTCCTCTTAACGAGAAAACCATCAAAAACAAGTATCCAATTCCTCGTATCGATGATCTTTTTGATCAACTTGCTGGAGCCTCAGTATTCTCCAAGTTGGACTTGAGAATGGGTTACCATCAAATAAAGATCAGAAAAGAGGATATTCCAAAGACAACCTTCACCACTCGCTACGGTCTATATGAGTTCACCGTCATGTCCTTTGGTCTCACCAATGCACCGGCGACATTCTCTCGACTCATGAATTATGCCTTCCATGAATACCTCGACAAGTTCGTTGTGGTATATCTTGATGACATTCTTGTCTACTCAAAATCCGAGGAAGAGCATGAAGAACATCTTCATCTCACTCTCATGAAGCTTCGCGAGCATCGTCTCTATGCCAAATTCTCCAAATGTGAGTTCTGGATTTCTGAAGTTGCTTACCTTGGTCATGTCATCTCTGCCAACGGCATAGCCATTGATCCAGAAAAGGTTAAAGCAATTGTTGATTGGAAACCTCCAAAGACGGTGAAGCAAGTAAGAAGTTTTCTTGGATTGGCTAGCTATTGCCGTCGTTTCGTCCAAAACTTCTCCAAGATTGCCAAACCTCTCACTGACCTCACAAAGAAGGACAGGAAGTTCGCTTTGTCTCCACAATGTGATTAAAGTTTCAATCTCCTGAAGACTAAACTCACTTCTACACCAGTTCTGGTTGGCCCAGATCCTTCAAAACCTTTCCAGATATTCTGTGATGCTTCTCTCCAAGGTCTAGGTGCAGTTCTTATGCAAGAACGTCAAGTTGTGTCTTATGCTTCACGTCAGTTGAACGCACATGAGCTCAATTATCCCACTCATGACCTTGAACTTGCAGCAGTTGTGTTTGCCCTCAAGAAATGGAGACAATACTTGTTGGGTAATCGCACTGAAATCTTTTCAGATCATAAGAGTCTGAAATACATCTTCACTCAACCAGATCTAAACCTCAGGCAAAGGAGATGGATTGAAAAGATCAAAGACTTTGATCTTACCATTTCTTACACTCCAGGCAAGGCTAATGTTATGGCCGATGCTCTCAGTCGCAAGTCATATTGCAATAATCTCATGATCATGGAAAGCCAACCTCCTCTTCATGAAGAATTCCAGAAGCTCAACCTTGGTCTTGTTCCTCAAGGCTATTTTGCAAACTTGACAGCCAGTCCAACTCTTGAGGACAAGATTCGTTCTGAACAACTTCGTGATGCTGAAATCAAGAAGATGGTAGAACACATCAAAGAAGGCAAGGAGAAATTTAAGTCCTTCTCAATTGATGACAAGGGAACTGTGTTCTTCGAAGGACGCATTGCAGTTCCTCAGATTCAAAGTCTCAAAGATGTCATTCTCAAGGAGGCTCATGAAACTCCACTCTCCATACACCCTGGAAGTACAAAGATGTACCAGGATCTCAAGACACTGTATTGGTGGCCTAGCATGAAATGTGAAATTGCTCAATACGTTTCTGAATGCGACGTTTGTCAACGTGTTAAGGCAGTTCACCAGAAAACAGACGGTCTTCTCCAACCTCTGAAAATCCCTGAGTGGAAGTGGGACATGATTGAAATGGACTTCGTCACTGGTTTTCCAAAGTCCAAGAGGGGCAACGATGCAATCTTCGTTGTCATTGATCGACTCACTAAAGTAGCTCACTTCTTTCCTGTCAAAGAGACAATCTCAGCTAGTCAGTTAGCAGAGCTCTACATAGCAAAGATTGTTCCTCTTCATGGTGTTCCATTGGAAATAAGCTCAGACCGTGGAAGCATCTTCACTTCTCATTTCTGGAAAAGCTTTCAAGAAGCATTGGGCACCAAACTTCTGTTCAGCACAGCTTATCACCCTCAGTCTCAAGGGCAAGTCGAAAGAGTCAATCAGATTCTCGAGGATATGCTCAGAGCATGTGGTATCTCTTTTCGCATGAAATGGGAGGAATGTATTCCATATGCTGAATTCTCCTACAACAACAGCTTCCAGGCAAGCCTAGGCATGGCACCATTTGAGGCTCTCTATGGCCGCAGATGCAGGAGTCCAATCAATTGGTCTGGAGCTGGTGAACGTTCACTCTTAGGCCCTGACATTGTCAAGGAAGCCGAAGAGAAAGTTCGCATCATCCGGGACAATCTCAAGATTGCTCAGTCTCGTCAGAAAAGCTACTATGACAGCAAACACAGGGATATGATCTATACACCTGGTGACAAAGCATATCTCCGTGTAACTCCCCTCAGAGGCACTCATCGTTTTGGTGTCAAAGGAAAGCTTGCACCAAGATACATTGGTCCTTTCAACATTCTCTCAAGGCGTGCAGAAAATGCCTACCGTCTTGAACTTCCGGAAAAGCTATCCAAGGTGCACGATGTGTTTCACGTGTCACAGCTCAAGAGGTGTTTCAATGATCCAGATCGTGCAGTTGATCATGATTCCATTGAACTGCAAGAAGATCTATCTTATGAAGAGCATCATGTTCGCATTCTCGATGAGACCGAGCGTAAAACTCGCAACAAGAGCACCAAGTTCTTAAAAGTGCAGTGGTCTCATCATTCCGATAAAGAGGCAACGTGGGAGACCGAAGAGGATCTTCGCAAGAAGTATCCGGACCTTTTCTCTTCTCAGTAGGAATCTCGGGGCGCGATTCCTTCAAGGGGGGGCGTTTTGTAACATCCCAAGTATGAAAAGCACCTTTAGAATGTTTGATTTTTGTTAATTTATGTTATGCATCATGTCATCATAAGTTTTGCATTTGTTTTGCATTTGTTTCCATTTGTTTTCCCTTGTTTTCCATATGAATTTCAAACCAATCTTCAAAAGACTTGTTCATACTTGTTTAGTTACAATTTTCAAATGAAAATTTCAAATCAAAACATCAAATTGTTTCCAATAAAAATTGAAAGTTCAAACCATTTGAATTGCTTCTTTTCAATAATTCATTTAACACCAAATTCACTCAAATTCAATTAAAAAACAAACAGCAACACAATTTGAAATTTTTGAAAAACAAAAGTTTGCACATTGATGCTTTTATAATAAATAACTTATAAACATTTTTTCCAAAAATTTTCAAACTCCCAAAACCTCTCCTTTTCTTCCTTTTCTTTTTCTACAAAAAAAACAGAATCAGTAAAAACAAAAAAATAACGCAGAGGGGAGAGGGCAGGCCCAGGCCACCTACCCCCAGGCCCAGCCCACGGCCTGCGTACCCCCCTGTCGCTTTCTCCTACCTCCGTACGGAGAGACAGAGAGGAGGGGGCTCCCCCACAGAGCAGGGAGCTCACCTGCTCCCTCCTCCCTATATGAACCCCCTAGGTCGTGCCCTAGTTCCTCCTCTCCCTCCTTCCTTCTCCTCGCCGCCGCCACTTTCTTCTCCTCTCTCTCCCTTGTTGCCCTGCAATTTTCTTTCTTCTCTGAATTTCTGCCATCTCCATGGACGGAGCTTGATCATGGGTGTGGTTGGTGGGTGTGGTCGCCGGCAGGTTCCCATGGGCACGGGAACGAGTTCCCCGCGCCATCTTCTTCCTCCTCGTGTCCTGAACTGAGCCAGGGAGACGCCAGATAGTCGTCGACGGTCTCCTCCATCGCCGCCGGCGACCACTGTCCCCGTCGACCTCCTCCTCCTCTCCCCGGTGAGCATGCCCTCCTTCTTTCCCTCTCTACTGTCACTCACCCGCGCGCAGACCGCACGGTGCCCTGCACCTGCCCACGCGCACTCAGCAACCACGAGCAGCTCGCGAGCACGCCGCCGGCAACCACCGTTCCCTGGTGAAATTCAGTTAACTGAATTTCATTCAGTTTTAGTTAACAGCCACGGAGGGAACCTAAAAACTGTGCGCGCCTCCTATCTGACAAGAAACGCTCAGCAGCCCAACTGGCGAGCGCGCTGCGCACTCGCACACGAGGGCGAGGGTTCGATCCCTCGTCTCGCGGATTAAATCCGCCCTTTTTGCTCCCTTGCCACGCTGTCCACGCAGGCCCACCTGCCATCGACCGTGGTTGCCACGCAGCACACATACGCGCGCCACGCAGGCGCACAGCTGGGCACTGGCCCACTGCCAGTGACCCAGGGGCCGCTCTGCTGCGTATAAAAAGTCCCAGGGGCCTATTCTGAAGTTTATTTTCGCATCTAGGCCCCTGTAACAAATCTGTAACTAATTAAATCACAGAATAGCCCCTGTATTTAAAATTTGAATAACTTTTGCATTTCAAATCCAAATTAAATAAATAAAATATGTTTTCTGGACCAAATTTAATTCTCTACATGATTAAAACATTTGTTTGCTGTTTTGAACATTTCAGATGTTTTCAAAATTCAAATTCAAACAACTATTTCAAATTTGGTTAAATTCATAACTAATTCAAATTTAATTCAAATGGCACATATAAAATATGTTTTCCATGCAAAATTGAACCACCTTTGCAAATATAAATTTTGTTTCCTGTTTTGAATAATTAAACTTGGTTAAATAATTTAAACCTTGTTTAAATCATTTAAAATTGCTAAATTCATAACTTGGTCAAATTAAATTCTTTTTGAACAAATAAAATATGTTTTCAAACCAGAAAAATACAATCTTTTCAAATATGAACTTTATTTAATGTTTTGAACAAATAAAAATCCAAATAATTTCATACTTGAATTAAATTCATTTAAATCTTGTTTAAACTTGCTTAATTCATAATTAATTCATTCTAATTCCTTTTTCAACAAATGAAACATGTATTCCACCTAAAATTTTGTGTTCTTTCCAAATATGAACTTTGTTATCTAATTTGAACAATTAAAATTGGTGAAAACAACAAATGCTTGTGTAACTCATTTAAGAAGCCAAAATTTCATAATTTAATAAATAAATTTCCAAACTTGGTAAACACCTTTTAAAATTGAATCTATTGTTGTTTTCTTTTTGTTTTCCTCATCCATGCATCATTCTAATCAACTTCCACATGTTGGTTATTTGTAGATCATTTAATACAACCTTAATTCAAGGGCTTTCCATATGCAATCCAAATTGCATATGGGCCCATTTAATTTGGTTATCATGTCAACTAGCTTATTTTGATGCATCAGTTAAATTTTCATGCATCATCCCATGATTGTGCATTATGCCATGTTATTGATTGTTTGTCTCTCTGCGTTGTTTGTTTGCTTCTTCTCGAATAGACGACGACGTTGAGACAGACGAGGTTTACGACACTACTTCAGAGGAGTTAGCTCAGTACCAGGCTGCTGAGTTTGCAGGCAAGTATTCACTCACATGAACCATTGTGTCCTTTCCACACTGGATATCGATACTTTCCGTTGTCTATTCTGCTAGCCTTAAGATTCGTTGCTTGTGTTCCGATCCTATCACATGTTATCCTGTAACCCTGATATAGCCTATCCTCCACACCTATACCCTGTTGTTTGTTGCATGTGTCTTACTAGCATGCTTAGGGTTGTTTACGTTCGAGTCTGTTGTCCGTTATTTCTGTTACCATATTTATTATGTTCTGGGGGCTCGATGTTAAACAACCACCTGTTAATGTTTGAGGTAATGCTAATTTGATGATAAGGCACCGGCAGGAGGCCGGGTATGGTTTTGAGGCCTGCTAGTGTCGAACTCAGGAAAAGTTCTTGTCCTCTGGATCCATGTTGAGTGCGCTAACCGCATATGGGAAGCGTGTATGGGCGCCCCCCGCAACTCTGATTCGATTCGCATCTCGTCCAAATCGCCACACTTAGTTCGGGCTTTCCATTTGATGCACGCATATGCAGGTACGAACCCGAGGCCAGGGTGGAACCTTTGTAGTCGGCATTTAGGGCGGCGTGGTCTTCCAGTGCTATGAGGGCCCCCCTTTTCTTCGTGGGGGCTCGATTAGCCGCGCACGCACAACACGTGGTTCTTTGGGCTTGATGCGAAGAAGAGTTGGGTTGTGTTGAGTGCCTCGCTTGGTGGGTTTGATCCCCGTCTGGCGGGGTATTCTTACGTGTACGGCCAAAATAGTGCACCCCTGCAGGGTTAAATCTTCTCGAGAAGCCGTGTTGTCCGCGGTTATGGATGACTTGGTGATAGGGCTGGCTAACAAGGATTAGACAACTTACACCTACTTGATAATAATTTGACTAGTAATAGGCTTATTGACACAATAACTTGAACCTTCATTAATCCCACTGTGTGAGTTATCCTCGGATTGCTTCTTTGGATAAGGGGCGAGATCCAGGATGGGTTTGTTTGAGGTTAGTGGTAGTTGGTTACGATAAAATATCTTATCCCTCTCTTTTAGCCGGATGTTGTAGCGTGTTTCTGTAGTTGGTTAGAGCAGCCTGCTGCCGCACTTTTGTATCCCCTATTCTTCCGTTGATCCCAAAGCATCTGTACTTGGTGTTGCCGGGTACACTTTGGTATCTTGTGCGTCTTGCTTGCCAGTACTCGTCTGTACTGACCCCTTTGGGGTTGTGGTTTCCGCAGACTACGTTTCCGAGGCTCCCCATGGTGGCTACTACGTGGAGTATGACGAGGCTGCTGACGAGTAGATAGCGGACCCGGGCAGGATCCGAGACATCGTGGATGGGCTCCGTCTTTTCGTTTCCGGCCTCTTAGGCCTATTTGGATCTTGTCTGTACTCAGACACTTTGGATGCTTCTGCTGTGATGTAATGATGAATTGTTGGGACATGTGTCCTCTGGATGATTGTATTTGCCATACCCGGCCTCCTGCCGGTGCCTTATCATCAAATTAGCATTACCTCAAACATTAACAGGTTGTTGTTTAAACATCGAGCCCCAGAACATAATAAATATGGTAACAGAACTAACGGACATCAGACTCGAGCATAAACAACCCTAAGCATGCTAGTAAGACACATGCAACAAGCAGCGGGGTTTTAGGTGTGGAGGATAGGCTATATCAGGGTTACAGGATAACATGTGATAGGATCGGAACACAAGCAACGAATATTAAGGCTAGCAGGATAGACAACGGAGAGTATCGGTATCCAGTGTAGAAAGGACACAATGGTTCATGTGAGTGAATACTTGCCTGCAAACTCAGTAGCCTGGTACTGGGCTAACTCCTCAGAAGTAGTGTCGTAAACCTCGTCTGTCTCAACGTCGTCGTCTATTCGAGAAGAAGCAAACAAACAACGCAGAGAGACAAACAATCAATAACATGGCATAATGCACAAACATGGGATGATGCATGACAATTTAATTGATGCATCAAAGATAAGCTAGTTGACATGGTAACATAACTAAATGGGCCTATATGCAATTTGGATTGCATATGGAAGAGCCCATGAATTAAGGTTGAATTAAATGATCTACAAATAACCATCATGTGAAAGTTGATTAGAATGATGCATGGATGAGGAAAACAATGAGAAAACAACAATAGCTTCAATTTGAAATGTGGTTTACCAAGTTTGGAATTTGTATTTATTAAGTTATGAAATTTGGCTTCTTAAGTGAGTTACACAAGCATTTGTTGTTTTCACCAATTTTAATTGTTCAAAATAGATAACCAAATTCATATTTGGAAAGAACACAAAATTTTAGGTGGAATACATGTTTCATTTGTTGACAAAGGATTTAAAATGAATTAGTTATGAATTAAACAAGTTTGGACAAGATTTAAATTAATTTAATTAAAGTATAAAATTATTTGAATTTTATTTGTTTCAAACATTAAATAATATTTGAAAAGATCATAGTTTTCTGTTTTGAAAACATATTTTATATGCTTAAAAAGAATTTAGTTTGACCAAGTTATGAATTTAGCAATTTTAAATGAATTAAACAAGGATTTAAATATTTCACCAATTTAAAATATTCAAAACAGTAAACAAAGTTTATATTTGGAAAGCTTGTTCAATTTTGCATGGAAAACATATTTTACATGTGCCATTTGAATTAAATTTGAATTACTTATGAATTTGACCAAATTTGAAATAGTAGTTTGAATTTGAATTTTTGAAAACTTTTGAAATGTTCAAAACAGTATACGAATGGTTTAAACATGTAGAGAATTAAATTTGGTATGGAAAACATATTTTATTTATTAAATTTGGATTTGAAATGCAAAAGTTATTTGAATTTGAATTACAGGGGCTATTCTGTGATTTTAAAAGTTTCAGATTTGGTCCAGGGGCTTGGATGCGAAAAGAACTTCAGAAAGGCCCCTGGAACCTTTCCTACGCGGTGCCAGCGTGCCCTGGGTCACTGCCCGTGGGCCAGCACCCTGCTGGCGCCTGCGTGGCACGCGTGTGTGTGCTGGCGTGGCCACCACTGCCAATGGCAGGTGGAGCCAGGAGGCGTGCGTGGCAGCGAAGCGAAAAAAGATGGTTTTATTCGCGCTGCGGGGGATCGAACCCGCGACGTTGTGCTGCGCGCCGTTGGATCTAACCACTACGGTGCGGATCGTTTCGTGACAGAGGAGGATCGCGCGGGGTTTTGAGGTGGGCTTCGCTGTTTTAACTGAAACTGACAGAAAGTTTCAGTCTTTCTGAACCTCACCGAGGAAGCGGTGGTCGCCGGCGGCGATCGTTGCGTGGCTGCTGCTGCTCGTGTGCGTGCGAGGGTGCAGAAAGGTGTGTGATGCGTGGGACCTCGCGGTGCAGAGAGGGACAGAAGGAGGGAAACGCGTGCTCACCGTGGGTGCTCGCGGTGGCGACGGGGAGCTGCGGTGGTCGACGGCGGCCTCGGAAGCGAACGCTACGATCGAGCGCCTCCCTGGCTCAGTCGAGGAAACGAGGAGGGAGAGGAAGACGCGGGGAACTCGTTCCCGTGCCCGTGGGGACCTGACGGCGACCACAACCACTGCTCCACCCCCGATCAAGCTCCGGCCATGGCGGCTTGACAGAAAAATTCAGAGGAAGAAGGAGGGGATCTGAGAGGGAGGAGGAGGAATGGCGGCGGCTGGGAGATGGAGGAGGGAGAGGAAAGCTAGGGCACGGCCCCCGGGAGGTAGATATAGGGGAGGAGGGGAGCAGGTGAGCTCCTGCCGGTGGGGGAGCCTCCCCTCTCCTCTGTCTCCGTACAGAGGAGGACGAAAGGGACAGGTAAGGCGGGCTGGGCCTTGGGGCTGTGGTGGGCTCAGCCCACTTGGGCTGGCTGCCCCCCCTTTTCTCGTTTCTGTTTTTATTTCTTATTTTCTCTCTGTTTTTTTTTTGCAGAAAAGAAAAAGGGAAGAAAAGATGGGTTTTGGGGTTGGAAAAATTTAGGGAATAATTTTTATAGGTTATTATTTACAAAAGCCCAGATGTGCAACTTTTTGTTTTTCAAAAATTTAAATTTTGTTCCTGTTTGAAATTTCAAATGAATTTGAGTGAATTTGGTATTAATTGAATTATTGAAAAGAAGCAAGTTAATAGTTTGAACTTTCAAGTTTAATGGAAACAAATGAATGTTTTGATTTGAGAGTTTCATTTGAAAAATTGTAACAGAACAAGTATGAAACAAGGATTTGAAATTTGGTTTGAAATTCAAATGGAAAAACAAGGGAAAACAAATGCAATGCTTATGATGACATGATGCAAAACATAAATTAACAAGAATCAAACATTCTAATGGTGTTTTTCATACTTGGGATGTTACATTGGTGGCATTCAGACGGTCTGGAGGCCCCTCTCCAGAGAAACCATAGCCCCGCTGGGAAAAAGATGGAACTGCCGTTTTGGCCCCTCTACGTGAGCCGGAAAGGGTTGCAAAGTGGAACCAATTGCTTGGTTGTGTTAGGTTAGGCACAAGTAACACCAAATAAAAATGTAGGTCCCACCTCATGGCAAGATTCCCCCCGTTCCGTGAGATCCAGAAGTTTCAGGCTCTAAGTAGTCATGGAACCCGCGAAAGAGAATCCGACGCCGGTGAAGCCCTAACACATAGAGCAAGGTAATCTTGGCCATCCACAACCTATGAAACACTCTAAAACACATTATATGTCATAACATGAGATTTGGTGGCATTTAGACGATCCGGAGCCCCCTCTCCGGAGAAACCAAAGCCCCGATATGGAAAAAGACGGAATTGCCGTTCTGGCCACTCTACGTGAGCTAGAAAGGGATAGAAAAGTGGAACCAATTTTTGTTTGTGTTAGGTTAGGCCCAAGGAATACCCAAGACAATTGTTGGTCCCACTTGTTGGCAAGATTCCCCAGGTTCCGTTAGTTTCGGGCTCTAAATAGTCCTCGAACCCACCAGAGAGAATCCGACGCCAATGAAACCCTAAGAGAGACAGAGAGAGAATATTGGGCATCCAAGA
The DNA here is from genome assembly GCA_028641055.1 of Alopecurus myosuroides. NCBI lineage: Eukaryota > Viridiplantae > Streptophyta > Magnoliopsida > Poales > Poaceae > Alopecurus > Alopecurus myosuroides. Next base: position 75,466,658 of record CM054062.1, read on the forward strand.
CACGTGACATACTATAACACACATGGTATGGAATACCATGGGATATGGTGGCACTCAGACGATCTGGAGGTCCCTCTCCGGAGAAACCATAACCCCGCTGGGGAAAAAGATGGAACTGCCATTCTGGCCCCTCTACGTTAGGTGGAAGGGGTAGCAAAGTGGAACCAACTTCTTTTTGTATTAGGTTAGGCCCAAGGAACACCCAAGACAATGGTAGGGCTCACCTCTTGGCAAGATTCCCCGAGTTCCGTCAGTTCCGGGAGTTTCGGGCTCTAAGTAGTCCTGGAACCCGCGAGAGAGAATCTGACGCCGGTGAAGCCCTAACATAGAGACAGAGGGAATCTTGGGCATACAAGACCCACTACACACTATAACACACATGGTATGGAATACCATGGGCTTTTGTTGCATTCAGACCATCTGGAGGCCCCTCTCCGGAGAAACCATAGCCCCGCTGGGGAAAAAGACGGAACTGCCGTTGTGGCCCCTCTATGTTAGGCAGGAAGGGGGTAGAAAGTGGAACCAATTGGTTGGTTGTATTATGTTAGGCCTAAGGAACACCCAAGAAAATGGTAGGGCCCACCTCTTGGCAAGATTCCCCCAGTTCCGTCAGATCTGGGAATTTCGGGATCTAAGTAGTCCTGGAACCCGCTAGAGAGAATCTAATGCCGGTGAAGCCCTAACACAGAGAGAGCGAGTGAATCTTGGGAATACAGGACCCATGCCACACTATAACACACATGGTATGTATACCATGTGATTTGGTGGCATTCAGACGAACTGGAGCCCCCTCTCCAGAGAAACCATAGCCCCGCTGGGGAAAAGACGGAACTGCCGTTTTGGCCCCTCTACGTGAGCCGGAAAGGGGTACCAAAGCGGAACCAATTGCTTTTTTGTGTTAGGTTAGGCCCAAGGAACACCCAAGAAAATGGTTGGGCCCACCTGTTGGCAAGATTCCCCGAGTTCCATTAGTTTCGGGAGTTTCGAGCTCTAAGTATTCCTAGAACCGGCGAGAGAGAATCTGACGCGCCGGTGAAGCCCCAACAGAGAGATAGGTAATTAATCTTGGGCATCCAAGACCCCTTACAAACTATAACACACATGGTATGGCATACCATGGTGTATTTGGTGGCATTTAGACGATCTGAAGGCCCCTCTACAGAGAAACCATAGCCCCGCTGGGAAGACGGAACTGCCGTTTTGGCCCGTCTACGTGAGCCGGATAGGGGTAGCAAAGTGGAACCAATTTCTTGGTTGTGTTAGGTTAGGCCCAAGTAACACCCAATAAAATGGTAGGTCCCACCTCTTGGAAAGATTCCTCCCGCTCCGTGAGATCCAGGAGTTTCGGGCTCTAAGTAGTCTTGGAACCCGCGAAAGAGAATCCGACACCGGTGAAGCAAAGTCTGGGAATGTTGGAAATCCACGACCTATGACACACTCTAACACACATGATATGGCATGACATGGTATTTGGTGGCATTCAGACGATCCGGAGCCCCCTCTCCGGAGTAACCATAGCCCCGATGTGAAAAAAGGCGGAACTGCCGTTTAGGCCAGTCTACGCCAGCCGGAAATGGGTAGCAAAGTGGAACCAATTGCTTTTTTGTGTTAGGTTAGGCCCAAGGAACACCCAAGATAATGATTGGTACCACCTGCTGGCAAGATTCCCCAAGTTCCGTCAGTTTTGGGAGTTTTAGGCTCTATATAGTCCTCGAACCCACCAGAGTGAATCCGACGCCGGTGAAGCCCTAACAGAGAGAGAGGGAATCTTGGGAATCCATGACCCATGACACACTATAACACAAATGGTATGGAAGACCATGGGATTTGGTGTCATTGAGACGATCTAGAGGCCCCTCTAAGGAGAAACCATAGCCCCGCTGGGGAAAAAGACGGAACGGTCGTTCTGGCCCCTCTACGTGAGGCGTAAGGGGGTAGCAAAGTGGAACCAACTGCTTGGTTGTATTATATTAGTCCCAAGGAACACCCAAGAAAATGGTAGTTCCCACCTCTTTGCAATATTCCCCGAGTTCCGTCAGTTCCGGGAGTTTCGGGCTCTAAGTAGTCCTGGAACCGGCGAGAGAGAATCCGACGTCGGTGAAGCCCTAACATAGGGAGAGAGGGAATCTTGGGAATACAAGACCCACGACACACTATAACACACATGGTATGGAATACCATGGGATTTAGTGGCATTCAGACGATCTGGAGGCCCCTCTCCTGAGAAATCATAGCCCCGCTAGGAAAAAAGACGGAACTGCCGTTGTGTCCCCTCTACGTTAGGCGGGAAGGGGTTAGCAAAGTGGAACAAGATGCTTGGTTGTATTAGGTTAGGACCAAGTAACACCCAAGAAAATGGTAGGGCCCACCTCTTGGCAAGATTCCCCCAGTTCCGTCAGATCCGGGAGTTTGAGGCTCTACGTAGTTCTGGAACCCGCCAGAGAGAATCTGACGCCGGTGAAGCCCTAACACAGAGAGAGCGAGTGAATGTTGGGAATACATGACACATTCCACACTCTAACACACATGAAATGGCATACCATGTGATTTGGTGGCATTCAGACGATCCGGAGCCCGCTCTCCAGAGAAATCATAGCCCCGCTGGGAAAAAGATGGAACTCCCTTTTGACCCCTCTACGTGAGCCAGAAAGGGGTAGCAAAGCGGAACCAATTGCTTTTTTGTGTTAGGTTAAGCCCAAGGAACACCCAAGCAAATGGTTGGTCCCACCAGTTGGCAAGATTCCCCGAGTTCCATCAGTTTCGGGAGTTCCGGGCTCTAAGTAGTCGTGGAACCGGCCAGAGAGAACTTGACGCGCCGGTGAAGCCCTAACAGATAGAGGGAGAGAGGGAATTAATCTTGGGCATCCAAGACCCATGAAACACTATAACACACATGGTATGGCATACCATGGTGTATTTGGTGGCATTCAGACGATCTGGAGGCCCCTCTCCAGAGAAACCATAGCCCCGCTGGGACAAAGACGGAACTCTCGTTTTGGCCCCTCTACGTGAGCCGGAAAGGGGTAGAAAAGTGGAACCAATTGCTTGGTTGTGTTAGTTTAGGCCCAAGTAACACCCAATAAAATGGTAGGTCCCACATCTTGTCAAGATTCCCCCAGTTCCGTGAGATCCGGGACTTTCGGGTTCTAAGTAGTCTTGGAATCCGCGAAAAAGAATCTGACGCCGGTGAAGCCATAACACAGGGAGTAAGGGAATATTGGACATCCAATACCCATTCCACACTCTAACACACGAGGTATGGTATACCGTGGGATTTGGTGGCACTCAGACGATCCGGAGGCCCCTCTCCATAGAAACCATAGCCCCGCTAGGAAAAAGACGGAACTACTATTCTGGCCCATCTACGTGAGCCGGAATGGGGTAGAAAACCGGAAAATTTTGCTTGTTTGCGTTAGGTTAGGCCCAAGTAACAGCCAAGACAATGTTAGGTCCTACCTCTTGGCAAGATTCCCCCCATTCCGTGAGATCAGGGAGTTGCGGGCTCTGAGTAGTCCTGGAACCCGCCAAAGAGAATGCGGCGCCGGTGAATCCATAACACAGAGAGCAAGGGAATCTTGGGCATCCAAGAACCATTCCGCAATCTAACACACATGGTTTGCCATAACCTAGAATTTGGTGGGAATTCAGACGTTCCGGAGCCCCTCCGTGGAGAAACCCTAGGTCCGCTGGAGAAAAAGAAGAAATTGTCGGTCTGGCCCCTCTACGTAGCCGGAAGGGGGCAGTAAAGTGGAAGTCATTTCTTGGTTGTGTTAGGTTAGGCCCAAGTAACACCAAATAAAATGGTAGGGCCCAACTCTGGCAGGATTCCCCATGTTTCGTCAGATCCGGGAGTTTCGGGCTCTAAGAAAGTGGTAGGAACCTGCTAGAGAGAATCTGACGCTGACGAAGGCCTAACACAAAGAGAGAGGGAATCTTGGGCATAAAATACCCATGAAACATTATAACACACATGGTATGGCATACCATGGGATTTGGTGATATTTAGACGATCCAGAGCCCCTCTCCGGAGAAACCCTAGCCCCGCTGGGGAAAAGACGGAACTCCTTGAACCCGCCAGAGAGAATCTGACGCCGGTGAAGCCATAACACACCAAGTGAGGGAATGTTGGGCATCCAAGACCCATGAAACATTCTAACGCACATACCATGGGATTTGGTGGCATTCATACGATCCGGAGCCCCCTCTTCGGAGAAACCATAGCCCCGCTAGGGAAAAAGACGCAACTGTCGTTCTTGCCCCTCTACGTGTGCCGGAAGGGGGTATTAAAGTGGAACCAATTGCTTGGTTGTGTTAGGTTAGGCCCAATGGACCCCAAGACAATGGTATGGCCCAGCTCTAGGCAAGATTCCCCCCGCTTCGCTGGAACATTGATATGTTGACCAGAAGTCAACCTCTTGGTCTACCCCTATGACCACCGTCGCAAGGGGGTAGACCACAATACTATTTTGCTTGGTTGTGTTAGGTTAGACCAAAACTACATTAATAACAAAAATCTACCTATACTTTTAACAATATTCCTTCCGGTTTTCCCGAAGGGGGTGCATCGATGGTTCGAGGCATCTAAGTGTAGTGCATAACCTTTCTATGTGATGCCGGTGAAACCAGTCACACCTATGGGTAGTATATTGGCCCCTCCCCACCTCGATCCCACCACACGTTTATAATTATTTTTAGTGCTCCACCAAGGCTTTGGTAGCATTTCGACACTTTAGAGCCCAACGCTTCACTAGAACATTGATATGTTGACCAGAAGTCAACCTTTTGGTCTACCCCTATGACCGCGTCTGAAGGGGGTAGAACACAATACTATTTTGCTTCGTTGTGTTAGGTTAGGCCATAACTACATTAATAACCAAAATCTAGCTATACTTTTAACAGTATTCCCTCTGTTTCCCCCGAAGGGGGGGCATCGACGGTTTATAACTAAACCGGGTGCTCCACCATGGTTTAGTGCGCCCACCACCACATGTTTATAATTAGCCTTATAATTAAAACTGGAGTAGTACATATATATATTAGTAAGTATAGATCTTTACATTCTAGTTAAAAATACCGCGGGAAATATAAATTAGGTCTAAACTATCCTAGACGTCGGTCCGGCCGTCCTCCTCGTCATCGCTCGCTGCCATGCTAGCCTGGTCATCGTTCGGCGCCATGGACGGGCCAGCCTCATCGTCGTTCGCTGCCGGATCGGGGCGGGCCACCTGTGCGAGACAGCGCCGCCTAGCCCTGACTTGCACCCCCATCCGGTGCAACTCTGCTGCCTGTGAGCGGGCGCGCCCGCGCCTATCGTTGCGTGCGCGCGAGCGGGTAAACAGCCGATGCAGCGCCTCCGCGTCCTCTACGTGCGCGCGGTGTGCCTGAAGCGCCTCTCTTCGTGCCCGTGCGGTGTTGAACTCCTCGTGCGCCGCACTCCGGGCGGCCATGAACGAGCCGGACTCGTCCTCCCTCTGCGCGATGAGGGCCTGCTGCTCGCCGGACGCCCTGTTGGCGTTGAGCTACTCGTAAGCTTGCCGCTCGGTGTCCATGAGGGCGCGGGCATGCTCCTCCCTCCGGGCGGTCTCGATGGAAGCTTGAATGGCGGCAGCCTCGGCGGCTGCCCCCGCCTCCTCGAACCCCGATCGGACCCGGTGAAACGCCTCCTTGTTGCGCCATGTGGCGAACGAGTTGTACGCCACCACCTGGTCAGGCCACAACGAAGGGCGCTGCTCCGGTTCCTGTGCTGCCTCCTGCTGCGGCAGCTCCGGCTCCTCCTCCCCATCCGCCTCCTCGTTGTACTCCCAATCGAAGGGGTCATCGCCACTACCGTCGTTGTCTGACGGCGGGTCTAGCCCACGGTGCGCCGCCTGCTGGGTGAACATCACCCACGAAGTATGGAGTCGGCGCGACATGGTATCGTTGATAGAGGGAAGGTCGTGTGGCGAGGGGGGAGATTATGGCGAGGAAGCGTCGACAGTGGCGGAGCCAGGACTAAAACTCTGTGTAGTCGATGCAACATTGTGTAGTCAAATACACCTATTTAAACATTTTGTTGCATGATCTATGCTTTGTACCATTGAGAAAAGCTGTGTAATCGGTGCACGCGTCGGAGCACGCGTCCCGTCGTAGTAAATGGCGGCGACATGCAAACCGCAATGGCCCTGGCGCCGCTTGGGGAGCCGGGAAGGCTTCATACCGCGTTAATGCTAGGCGTGCGGTATAGGCGAAGCACCATCCCGCCGCATGGTGCAGGTCGCGTCCCGTCGTCGCCATTACGCGTGGCAGGCTAACCACCACCTGCACGACGCCGTGTGCATGTCCAAGGAGTGTGAATGCAGAGGCGTGTTGGCACGTAACCACATGTACGTCACCTTGGCTGCGTACACATGGTAGTTGTGTTGGCACGTACCATTATTTGTAGTGAACTTGTCAAAGATTGGTACCACGTTTCGCAACCAAACACGTGCCATATCGTTTTGTACGCGTACACGTATAAAACGGTATCCTCTTTTCTACACGTATAGAGCCTTTGATATTCGCTGACTTGGTGGGGTGAGCTTTGTGGTGAACTGGAGTCACTGATTGGTGGCCCCGCGGCGTTCCAGACCCCACTTGCCAGTGACTAAATGTCACATCATTCTATGTTGACTAAGTCAACCGGCGCGTTCCCACCATGCATGCGCACACGTCATCGCGACCAGTCAAAACAACACTCAGTATATAAGGCTTCGGTCGCCTCGCCTCTGTCCCTCATCCATTCTCCCCCCCCCCATTTGTAGCAAAAAACCCAACTCCGCCCAGGCATCATCGTCTCCCAGCCCTCCTTCTCTCCCAACTGCCGAGCGCACAACCGCGAGGCGGTTCCGCAGAATGGATGGTTCGCAGTAAGAGAACGACGGCGTCGTCCCTTCTGTTGTCATCGCCGCAGGAGCCGCCCATGGCGGTTCTAGTTCGTCGCAGCCGGAGGATGTCGTCGTGGCCACTGAAGTCGCCGCCGCAGGTTCGTCGGCCGTCCATGGCGCTTCGAGTGCAGCGCCTGCTCCTGCCGCGGTGGAGGCGCCTATTGCTTTCCCTCTTCTGGCAAATCTGGGTGATCCCTACGGGGATCGCCCAGCGTTCGACGAGGACGTCGACGACCTTGACCCTGAGGTATCTATGTCTAGGCCGGCTTAGTTTATTGTCAAAGATCCAGGGTTTGTGCATGACTGCATGCAAGTTCGGGCTTCTAGTGTTTGTAGTTGCATGTATACCTTTTTTTTGTATATACAAGTTTGGGCTTCTGGTGTTTGCGGTTGCATCTGTACTTAGGGGTTCGAGGTTTTTTGTATTCGGGATTAAAAGTTTTGTAGTTGGATCTGTACCTAGGGGTTCGAGGGTTTTCTGTACACGCAAGTTCAAGATACAAATGTCTGTTTGCATCTGTAATTAGGGGTTCACAGGTTTTTTTGTATTCGGGATTCAGAGGTTTGTAGTTGCATCTGTAGGGGTTCGCAGGTTTTTTGTATTTTAGGGATTAAGAGGTTTGTAGTTTTGCATCTGTACTTAGGGGTTCGCAGGTTTTTTGCATTCGGGATTCAGAGCTTTGTAGTTGCATCTGTAGGGGTTCGCAGGTTTTTGATTCAGAGGTTTGTAGTTTTGCATCTATACTTAGGGGTTCGCAGATTTTTTGTATTTTAGAACATCTCCAGCAGCTCATCTATATGGACATCTAAACCAAATATGGATGACGGAGGGGTAAAAAACGTTGAAAGCAGATCATCTATAGCATCATCTATTTATACATGTTCCCAAATTCTTCTACCCATCATCTACATTTGGGGGATGGCTAGATGATCATCCAAACCAAATATGGGAATATTTTATCGATTTCAACATGCACTACTCATGTTATTTTATTTTATAGAGACCTAAGAGAAAAACATTGTAGAAAAATAGACATGTACTAGACACTAAATTTTTACATGTACTAGTACCATTTGCTTCTACTAAAACTATTGAATTTATGGACTTGTTGAACAGAGGATTTGTTCATATGAATTTTGGGGTATCACACAAAATATAGTCGTTCACAAAGTCGTTGTTCGAAAATAGAGTCGTTGGAAAAAAATTGACGAACGATAGTTATAACATTATATTAAAATATAGGAGAGACAATATAGATATCCTGAATACAGATGTTCTGCTGTGAAACTAATAACATCTATGCATGAATCTTTTTATATGATCTTCTATATAGAGTTATGGATGATCAAATATAGATGAGCTGCTGGAGTTGATTCAGAGATTGTAGTTGCATCTGTACTTAGGGGTTCGCATGTTTTTTATATTTTAGGGATTCAGAGGTTGTAGTTGCATCTGTTCTTATGGCTTCTAGTTTTTTGTGTGCATGTTAGCATGCATGTGAGTTAGATATTCTACGTTTTTTGGAAGCATTTTCAATTTGTCTAGTTATTTTGTCTCGCAGACACTCTTGACACATTATGAATTTGTTGCAAAATCACATATTGTACCAATGTGCATGATAATAACTTGATCCAGTTTATGCATATAATTAAAGAACGATTCTTGTATGATATTTTTTGATGTGGTAAGGTATAATAACATGTCCTAATTAGAATATTAATCTGTTGAATGTTATCTTAGATCATCAATGAATTCATGATGTGTTATTATCTGTTTTTGTGCATTAGTTCACCAAATATATATAGTGGAAACTATGATGTTGTATAAAATTCGACACATTTTTCTCAACATTGATGTCCTCTTTAGGGCGCATCTGCTAAATAAGTTACTTGATGAAGTGTATGCAAATAAATGAAGAACTATTTCTTGATGTTCTTTGTGATCTGGCTAGGTATATTACTCTTTTGCCAATAAGATTGTGTTGCTAACTTTTGTTTTATTGCAAATTTGCAGGAAGAAGATCTGAAAGTCGTCTCGGATCATGACGATATCGCTGCAAAGAGCAGACATGTCCTGAGAAAGCTGCAGGCGGGCACCATTCGGTACCGTCGTTACGTAAACTTGTTCTTCCCTTTCTGTGTCAAAAAGATAGCCAACGATCGCCACAGCTTGATCCGACATGCAGACGGTGTGGGAAATGGCTCTGAGTATTGTGCGCCCCATGTTAGGGCCAAGCACGCTGCCTACGACGTCTTCCTGAAGAAGCTGCTTGCGTAGGATATCCTCGCTGGGCTTGCGGAACCTCCTCCTCGGCCTTACTCCAATGAGGCCAGGAGGGCCATGAAGGATCGGAAGCGGCAATACATGATGTAGTTGTTGCAGCCTGCTGGTAGTGTCGTCTGGTGTAAGCGTAGTAAGAACTTTTAAGGAACCTCTATCATGTTGGTATGTAAGAAACTAATATGTATATTATATTAGTATATGTTTCTTAACCCGATCATGTTTTAAGGATGTCAAAAAACTTATTAGGCATGATTTAGTAATAAGTGGATCGACAACTCATTGATCTGGTCGATCAATGAATTGTCACGTCCCTTTACTATTGGATCATGCCTAATAAGCCAATAGTTGGTGCAACATCACAAATGTGAGTAACAAGACTCGATCTTTGGTGTGTGAAAATGAATCATCCCCTCCTGACCACTAGACACTGTCTTATTTTGCAATTATTTGCTAACTAAAATAAAGAAGAATCCGAAGAAGTAGAATAAAAATACGATCAGATTCTAAAACTCTTTTCCTTTTCGTTAATTTTTTATTTTTTATTTTTAATCCAAAAAACAAGAATAAATTATGACCGTTAACAGCCGCGCGCCTAATCTCCATGGAAACAGCCTCACGCGGGGTCCCACTCACCAGCGTCTGCGCGCCAAATCTCCACCACCGCGCTCCTCGCCCACTCGGCTACTCCTCCACTGAAAGCGACCTCCACAGAAACCCTCCACTTCGCCCTCCCGCCCCAACGGTGGCTTCCACAGCTTCGCCCTCCCCCCGTCCTCGGCGTCGTTCTCAAACAATGTCTGGTAAGCCATGGTTCCCTCCCTTCTGTAACATCCCAAGTATGAAAACAACCCCTAGAATGTTTTATTTCTTGTTAATTTATGTTTTGCATCATGACATCATCATTGCATGTGTTTTGACATTTGTTTTCCAATTTTTTTCAGTTGTTTTTCCTTGTTTTCCATTTGAATTTCAAACCAATTTTCCAATCTTTGTTTCATACTTGTTATGTTACAATTTCTCCAAATGAAATATTCAAGTCAAACCAATCTTTGGTTTCCATTTATCATGAAAGTACAAATTAATTAATTTGCTTCTCTCAATAATTTAATTAATGTCAAATTCATTCAAATTCAATTAAGTTTCCAAACAGCAACCACTTTTGAAATGTATGAAAATTACAAAACAAATCAATCATTTGTTTCAAATAAACTTGATTTTAAAAACTTTTAAATTGCTTAAGTTCAATTATTCAATTAATATTAAATTCAATCAAATTCAACTAAAATACAAACAGCAACCAAAAATTCAAAATTTTGAAAACAAACAGTTGCACAACTGTGCTGTTATCATAATTAAACCTATAAGAATTTTTCCTAAATTTTATCAAACCCTAAAACTATGTTTTTCTTCCTTTTCTATTTCTGCAAAAAAAAAACAGAAACAGTTAAACAGAAAAAAAAACAAAACGTAGAGGGGAGAGGCAGCAGGCCCAGCCCACGGCCTGCTACCCCTTCACCTCGTCCCTAACCTCTGTACGGCAGCACATCGGTGCTATCCACGTCAAGGTTCAGAGAGGGGAACGGCCATCCGAGCGTCCTCCTCCCCTTTATATCGAGCCCGAGAGCTCCACCACCGTGCCCTAGCTCCTCCACCTCTCTCTCCCTCACCACCGCCGCCAATTTCCCTTCTCCCTCACCCTCTGCACCTCTCCTCTCTATATCTCACCACCGCCGCCATCTCCAGCTCGTCGACGGCGACATGGGCCACCACCGTGCAGGTTAGCAGCGGGAATCGACTCCCCGCTGTACCCTCTTCCTCCTCGACCACGCCACGGTACCAGAAGGTTGCTGCAGCGCCGCCGCCATCTGTCGTGCTGTCGCCGTCGTCCATCTCCTCCCCGAGCTCGATTTCTTCCCGGTGAGCACGTCCACCTCTCTCCCCTTCCTTCCCTCTTTGTCACTCACCTGCGCACGTCCTGCACACCCTAGCAAGCACGCATCCACGGCGAGCAGCCGCAGCTGCTGCATCGCTTCCGTCGCCGGCGAGCGTCGATCACGGCCAAGGTTCAGTAACTGAACCTGAAAAATTCAGTTAGCTGTCGCGGATCTGAACCTCAACCCCCCACGCTCCCCTAACCTGACAAGAAAACGTTCAGCGCATTGGCAGCGCGCTGCGCCCGCACGCCCGAGCCCAGGGTTCGATCCCTGCCCCCCCGCGGGATTAAACCCCCAAATTTTTGCGTTGCCACGCTGGATTGGCAGGCCCACCTGCCTGTGGCTGTGGATGCCACGCGAGCATCTACCCATGGGCCACGCAGCGCCAGCTGGGCGCTGGCCCACAGGCCAGCGACCCAGGGGTCAAATTGCTGCGTAGAAAACGCCCCCAGGGGCCTATCTGAAACTTTCTTTTCGCAGCTAGGCCCCTGTACCAAATCCAAATATTTTTAAAATTACAGAATAACCCACAGATTTAAAATTTGAATAACTTGTGCATTTCAAATCCAAATAATACAAATAAAATATGTATACTGAACCAAATTTAATTCTCTATCTTATTAAATCATCTGTTTTCTGTTTTGAGCATTTCAAATTGTTTCAAATTTCAAATTCAAACAACTCATTTCAAATTTGGTTAATTTCATAACTAATTCAATATTATTTCAAATGTCACATATAAAATATGATTTCCATGCTAAATTAAACCACCTTTCCAAATATAAACTTTATTTCCTGTTTTGAATAATTAAAATTGGTTAAATAATTTAAACCTTGTTTAAATCATTATAAATTGCTAAATTCATAACTTGGTCAAATCAAATTATTTTTGAACATATAAAATATGTTTTCAAACCAGAAAAGTATAATCTTTTCAAATATGAATTTTACTAAATGTTTTGAACCAATAAAAATTCAAATAATTTCATACTTGAATTAAATTCATTTAAATCTTGTTTAAACTTGTTTAATTCATAATTAAATCATTCTAATTCCTTTTTCAACAAATGAAACATGTATTCCACCTAAAATTTTGTGTTATTTCCAAATATGAATTTTGTCATCTATTTTGAACACTTAAAATTGGTGAAACAACAAATGTTTGTGTAACACCTTTAAGAAACCAAAATTCCATAACTTAATAAATAAAATCTCAAACTTGGTAAGCTTCATTTCAAATTGAATCTATTGTTGTTTTCTTTTGTTTTCCTCATCCATACATCATGATAATCCACTTTCACATGTTGGTTAGTTGTAGATCAATTAACCCAACCTTAATTCATGGGCTTTCCATAATGCAACCCAAATTGCATATGGGTCCATTTAAACATGTTACCATGTCAACTAGCTTATCTTTGATGCAACAATTAAATTGTCATGCATCATCCCATGTTTGTGCATGATGCCATGTTATTGATTGTTTGTCTCTCTGCGTTGTTTGTTTGCTTCTTCTCGAATAGACGACGACGTTGAGACAGACGAGGTTTACGACACTACTTCTGAGGAGTTAGCTCAGTACCAGGCTGCTGAGTTTGCAGGCAAGTATTCACTCACATGAACCATTGTGTTCCTTTCCACACTGGATACCGATACTTTCCGTTGTCTATCCTGCTAGCCTTATGAATCGTTGCTGGTGTTCGATCCTATCACATGTTATCATGTATACCTGATATAGCCTCACCTCCACACCTATAACCATGTTGCTTGTTGCCTGTGTCTTACTAGCATGCTTAGGGTTGTTTATGCTCGAGTCTGTTGTCCGTTATTTTGGTTACCATATTTATTATGTTCTGGGGCTCGATGTTTAAACAATCAACCTGTTAATGTTTGAGGTAATGCTAATTTGATGATAAGGCACCGGCAGGAGGCCCGGCGTGGTTTTGAGGCCTGCTAGTGTCGACCCTAATTAGGAAAAGGGTCTTGTCTACTGATCCATGATGAGCGCACTATCCGCATGTGGGAAGCGTGTATGGGCGCCCCCCCTCAATTTGATTCGATTCGCATCTCGTCCAAATTGCCACACTTAGTTCGGGCTTTCCATTTGATGCACGCATATGCAGGTACGAACCCGAGGCCAGGGTGGAACTTTTGTAGTCGGCATTTAGGGCGGCGTGGTCTTCCAGTGCTATGAGAGTCCCCCTTTTCTTCGTGGGGGCTCGATCAGCCGCGCACGCACAGCACGTGGTTCTTTGGGCTTGATGCGAAGAAGAGTTGAGTTGTGTTGAGTGCCTCGCTTGGTGGGTTTGATTCCCGTCTGGCGGGATATTCTTACGTGTACGGCCAAATTGGTGCACCCCTGCAGGGTTAAATCTTCTCGAGAAGCCGTGTTTTCCGCGGTTATGGATGACTTGGTGAAAGTACTGGCTAACAAGTACTCAGCACAACTTACACCTAACTAATGATGACTTGACTAGTAATAGTCTTATTGACACAATAACTTGAACCATCATTAATCCAACTGTGTGAGTTATCCTCGGATTGCTTCTTTGGATAAGGGGCGAGATCCCGGATGGGTTTGTTTGAGGTTAGTTATAGTTGGTTACGATACGCTATCTTATCCCCTTCTTTTAGCCGGAAGTTGTAGCGTGTTTCTGTAGTTGGTTAGAGCAGCCCGCTGCCGCACTTTTGTATCACCTATTCTTCCGTTGAACCCAAAGCATCTGTACTTGGTGTTGCCGGGTACACTTTGGTGACTTGTGAGTCTTGCTTGCCAGTACTTGTCTGTACTGACCCCTTTGGGGCTGTGGTTTCCGCAGACTACGATTCCGAGGATCCCCATGGTGGCTACTACGTGGAGTATGACGAGGCTGCTGACGAGTAGATAGCGGACCCGGGCAGGATCCGAGACATCGTGGATGGGCTTCGTCTTTTCGTTTCCGGTCTCTTAGGCCTATTTGGATCTTGTCTGTACTCAGACACTTTGGATGCTTCCGCTGTGTTGTAATGATGAATTGTTGGGACATGTGTCCTCTGGATGATTGTATTTGCTATCTCTGCTCTAGTGAGAGCTATTTGCAACTTATTTCAATCTTTTGTGTCTTAGAGATATGTTGTGATATCGCTTGTTCAAATGCCGTTGACGTACCATGTGTGTATGTTATGAAGTGCGTCAACGGAAGTAGTCGGATTTCTATGGGATGGTTTACGCAGACGATGGATAGTAGAGAATGGTTGTCACACGTTTACGTGTTGGCCTGCTCATATTGAGATGCGGGTGCCGGTATGCCCCGTAAGCCATTTGTTCTACTGTTCAGCGGACTGTGAGTATCCTCTAGAAGTCCGGGTGCGACAAATGGTATCAGAGCCTGTCTTCCTGTAGGATCCCTTTTACTGGTCGCAGTTGAGTCTAGAAACTATTTTGTAGCTATATAGGAAAAATGAAACGTGAGAGTAGGAATTCTGTTCTTTTACTTCTTTCCCCACCCACCCTCCCTTTTCTGGTAAGGAAGTGCAACGTTGTTTTCTCTTCTCATCTAAACTTTCAAGTTAGGATTTCACGTATCCTGGTTTCTCTAGGATAGTTATATCTACTAGACCATAGGAATGGAGGTGGTTGTGACATGATTTATCATGTTGCCTACTCATGATTGAGAACGGAGGCGTGTAAGCCCCGGAAGCAGACCCTCTATTCCTTAAGCAGTAGATATTGATCCTTTAGAAGCCCGGATGGGGTTTTCCGTAGTACCTCAGGAGTGTTTGGTCTCGTGTTTCCCCGATGTTGCTTCGATATCATGTTCTTCTCAACATCCTTTTTCGTCCGTTGAAACCTTGTTGTTGCTTTCCACTTCAGTTCTTCTACCGGCGTCTAATCAAAACTTCCCCGATCATCTGCAGATGGATCTGAGCTTCTACCCGCAGTTGGTTCGTATGACTCGTTGCGAGAGCACTGCCGGTTATCCGGAGATGCTGAGAGACATGGTCACTTATCTGGGGTTCTGTTGGGCACCAGAGTACCAGGTCTACGAGCAGCAGCGAGAGTTTGACCAGACCTACTACCAGGCTATCGTCTACATTCTGTCAGATGATGGCATGAGCGTAGTCCACCGCTACGAGGCAGTAGGTTCCGCAGTGGATATGGCTGTGCAGCAGGCAGCTTATGTGAGTCTCACCGTCCTTCGTGCTGACTACTGGGGATTTGACGATTCTATCTATCGCCACATCCCCCGTGGTTACATCACCTCGGAGGGAGCTCACTTCACTCTCTACGACAACTTGGATTTCTACGAGCATGATAACTCCAGGCTGCACACCACCGCTCAGTTTGTGAGGCACAGTGACGCAGTTGCCAGCACACTATCTCAGGAGTTGGCTTCAGTCAGAGAGCGGCTCTACCTTGCTTTGACTCATCTGGCGATGTACACCACAGACTTTGTTGCAGACGAGCGCTTTGCACGTTTCGATCAGCCAGTTGGACGTCGTCCGCCAGATGCTGGAGGTTACGAGCCGATCAGAGGTCCACTACTTAACCTCGGTGCTGGTTACACTGGGATTCCACGCTTTGGAGCACAGGGAGTCGACGCTATGTACTTCGCCACACCTAGAGTCGCTCTCAGACCACGTCAGATCTATGTGGATCGTCGTTCTACCTACTTTCGTGGGCGCGCTTCTCACCGTACCTCTCGTCGTACTCCTAGTCGCCGTCCTGCGTGATGAGCATGGGAGTACCGATGTATCCATTCTTAGCTATGTTTAGTTATCCTTTGGCATTTGAACCATTTATGGTGTGTTGGATATTCTGATGTATTTGAACATGTGATGATGTACCTGTCGGTTATCTATTCATGCGTCGGAATAATCTCTCTTTCGGTTTCCAAGTCTATCCTTTTCTATTGTTGTGCTAAAATGCATTTCCATTCAGGATGCCGCCAACAAGGAACAACCCGCCTGAGCCACCGCCAATCACGGAGCTGTTGACTCAGATGACCCAAGTCATGGCGCAGATGGCCCAGTTTCAGACTAATCAGCACAACAACCAGACGGCTCCACGAGTCAGCATCAAGGAGTTCCTCAGTCTGGGTCCGAGAGCTTTCGTGGCCACACGCGAGCCTCTGGACGCTGATGACTGGATCCGTGAGATAGCTAAGGCTCTGGAGATTGCTCACGTTGCTGAAGAAGACAAGGTCAAGTATGCCTCCTATCTACTGAAGGGTCAGGCAGCTACTTGGTGGGAAAACTACCAGGCCATGAGAGCTGGCTTTGCAATCACATGGGGTTGTTTCAAGGAAGCCTTCCTGAAGCACCACATTCCAGATGGTCTCATGGAAAGGATGCGTGAATAGTTTTGCTCACTCAAGCAGGGCAAGTTGGACGTCATTGGCTATCAGAGTGAGTTCAATCGCCTCGCTCGTTACCATGGTGATGAGGTGTCCACTGAGGCTAAGAAGATGGCAAGGTTCCGCAGAGGTTTTAACCCGGAACTCAAGTACGCCCTCACGAATATCAAGGCCAACAACTTCGAGGAGCTCGTTAACACCGCGCTCAATGAAGAAAATGGGCGCAAGGCGTTCGAGGAGTCTCGCAAGCACTCGCGTGAGGGTGGTTCCTCCTCCAACATGACCACCCCTCCGTAGAAGCGCCGCATCTGGGTGCCAAATGGTGCTGTCACTCGGGCTCCATACGCCCAAGCTTCTCCAGGCTTCGCTCCCCGCCCACCCAACCCTGTTCAGATGCATGAACAGAGGGCTTCGGTGGGGCAGCCAAGGCCAGGACCTCCTCGTGTCGTCACTTGCTACAAGTGCAAGCAGACGGGGCACTACGCTGACAAGTGCACGCAGAGGCAGCTACCTCCACCACCACCTCGTCCTAACACCAACCAGGCAATGGTGCGCGCTCCCCCGCCTAAGGCCTTCAACTCCAACAACAGGCCTGTCGGGAGGACCGCAAGGGTGAATCATGTCAAGATCGACAAAGCTGAGGAAGCTCCTGACGTCGTTCTCGGTATATTACCCGTAAACTCTTTTCCAGCTAAAGTGTTGTTTGATACCGGAGCATCGCATTCTTTTGTGTCAAAGATTTTTGCCACAACAAACAACCTAATGGTGGTTCCACTAAGCAATCAAATCACTGTTCACACCCCGAGATCACAAATGTTGACTTCCAAGATAAGTAAGGACAATCAAATCCTAATTGGAGGCCATATATTCCTTGCTTCTCTCATGTTGCTGGGAAGTTCTGACATTGATGTCATTCTTGGTATGGATTGGCTGAAGGCCAATAAAGCTAGAATTGACTGTGCTCAAACGTCAATAACTCTGTTCCACCCTTCTTGCCAGATAGTCTATTCTCCAAATGAATCAAGTTCCTTTCAACTATGCAACCTCGATGCAAAACCTCTACCTTCACTTGAAAATGTTCCGGTGGTTTGCGAATTCCCTGACGTCTTTCCAGAAGAGTTGCCAGGGATGCCTCCGGACAGAGCAGTTGAGTTCGTGATCGAGCTTGAACCAGGTACTGCTCCAATCTCTAAGCATCCATACAAGATAGCTCCTCCTGAATTGAAACTGTTAAAGGAGCAAATCGATATGTACATGGAAAAAGGTTACATTCAACCTAATTCCTCGGCTTGGGGTTGCCCAACTCTGTTCGTTGCGAAGAAGGATCACACAAAGAGACTCGTTGTTGACTATCGTCCTCTTCACGAGAAAACCATCAAAAATGTAACATCCCAAGTATGAAAATATCCCTTAGAATGTTTGATTCCTTGTTTAATTAAAGTATTGCATCATGTCATCATATTTATTTCCTTGTTTGCAGTTGTTTACTATTTGTTTTGCATCTGTTATTCCTTGTTTTCATAATGGGAATTCAAACAATGTCAAATGATGTGTTTCATACTTGTCATGTTACAATCTTGTTTTCAAATAAAAGTTCAACTCAAACAACGTTTTGTTTCCAATTATTCCATAATGATCAACTAATAAAATGGTGGTGTTATTTCAATTAATTAATTCCAATTGCATTCAAAACTCAAATTCAAATCATCAAACAGCACACCAATTTGAAATTATAAAAATAACCAAAACATTTTTGTGCTCATTTGTTTCCAATTAAACTCATTTGATCACCCTATTTAAAATATTGTTTCAATAACCAATTAATCATAAAATTCAATCAAATACACTCCAAATTCAAACAGCACTATAATTCAAATGTTTTTGAATTCCAAACTTGGCATTTGGTTGTATTTGACCTAAACAGCACACCCAAATTTTTTCAAAATTTTTGCAAACTTTAAACCTATCTATTTCTTCCATTTTCATTTGCTGCAAAAAAAAACAAAACAGAATAATAAAATTCAAAAAAAAAATAAAAACGCGCGCGCGCAGAGGGCAGTGGGCAGCCCAGCCCACCTTTTTTTCGCGCGCAGCCCAGCCGCACGGCCCGATACCGGTTCGTTTTTATTTCCGTCGTCGTCCTCGCGTACGGCAGCTCATCCGAGCGTGCCACGGCGGCAGCGGACGACGCCGACGGCCAGGAGCCCCTGTAGCGCCCTATAAGACCCCCCTTAGGTCCTCTGCGCAGCCCTAACCCTAGCCACCCACCTAGCCCTCGAGATCGCCGCCGTTTTTCCTCTCTCGCGGCCGATCCCCACCTCTCTGTATCTCACCGGAGCTCCGCGCCTGAATCCATGGCTGCCACCGCCACCTCGTCGCACCACCACCCCCACCTAGCCACCAGAATCCGTCCACCTCTCCTTCCTCTACCTCGACGACACCTAATCGGCCACTGTTACCCTCTGAATCGACGCCGCGGTCCTCGACGTCTCCGGCAGCCGCCTGCAACCGCGGCGCCACCTCTGAATCCCTACTCGTCGTCGTCGCTGCAGTACCCCTCGTCATGATCTGACCACGGGGATCGAAACCCCGTGCTTCCCTCGACCGTTTGGACACCGCCGCTGAGCTCGCCATCGACTGGATCCACGCCGCCGAGCACGTCGCTGTCGCCTCGCCGTCGAGCTCCACCACGACACCCTCACGGTGAGCAGCCACCGTGCCCTCCTCCTCCCTGTCCTTCTGTGCACGCACGCATCCGCTCATCACCATCACCGCAGCAGCCACACGCAAGAAACAGCAGCACGAGCACAGCACGGTGATCGCCGCCGGTAGCTCCCTGTCAAGTTCAGAGCTTGCGCGAGTTTCAGTTAAAATTTCAGATAGCGGGTTTGTAACCTTATCCTCCCTACGCGGCGTTTACTGACAACAAATGCAAAACACCCCACTGGTTCAGCGCTAGCGCGAGCGAGGCAGAGGGCCTGGGTTCGAGTCCCTGGCTCCGCGAAAAACCCCATCTTTTTCGACCGTGCGCTGACAGGGTGGCCCCCCTGTCAGCCACACCATGGCCACGCAAGCACCAGTGGCCCTGTGGCCCACTGGCAGTGGCCAGGGTAGACCCCCTGTGCGTATAAAATGTTTTTCTAATTTTCTGTTTTCAAATTCAAGCCCTTTTGTTTTACAGTTTGGTCCCTAAACTTAAAAAGTGAATAACTTTTATTTTATAACTCCAATTAATAAAAATAAAATATGTGCACTGCTCTAAATTAAATTGTCTATCTATCTATAGCATTTGTTTTCTGTTTTGAATTTTCAAAATGCAATTCAAATTTGAATTCAAATAATTCAATTGCAATTTGCTAAAATCCATAACTAATCCATACTTACTCCAATTTATGCAAATAAAATATGTTTTCCATGCTATTTCAAATAACCTTTTCGAATATAAATTTTGTTTCATGGTTTGAATAATTTAAATTGCTTAAAAAATTTAATCCTTGTTTAATTCATTTAAATTTGCTAAAATCATAACTTGCTCAAATTAAATTATTTTTGAACATGCCAAATATGTTTTCAAACCATCAAAGTATAAACTTTTCAAATATGAATTTGAATTTATGTTTTGAACAAATAAAATTCAAATAAAATCCATGCTTGTTTTAAATTCATTTAAAACTTGTTTAATATTGTTTAAGTCATAATAAATTCATCCTAATTCCTTTTTCAATATTTGAAACATGTAATCCAACTAAAATTTGGTATTATTTTCAAATATGAATTTTGTTAATTATTTTGCACAATTTAAATTGGTGAAAACAACAACTATTTGTGTAATACCTTTAAGGAACCAAAAATTCCCTAACTTAATAAATAAATTTCTAAATTAGTAAACCTTATTTCCACTTGGTTCTATTGTTGTTATTTTGTTGTTATCATCATGCATGCATCATGCTAAGCAAACTTTCACATGATAATCAATTATAGATAATTTGTTTCCACTTAATTCATGGACCTTTTCCATATGCAATCCAATTGCATATGTGTCCATTTAAATTGTGTTACCATGTCAACTATTTTATTTTGATGCATCCATTAACTTGACATGCATCATCCCATGATTGTGCACTATGCCATGATATTGATTGTTTATATTTCTGCCTTGTTTGTTTGCTTCTTCTCGGATAGACGACGACGTTGAGACAGACGATCTTTACAGCACCCCTTCTGAGGATCTAGCTTAGTACCAGGCTGCTGAGTTTGCAGGCAAGTTATCACTCACATGAACCACTGCGTTCCTTTCAACATTGGTTACCGATACTTTCCGTTGTCTATTTTGCTAGCCCTATGTGTAGTTGTTTCTGTTGCGAACATATCACGTGAATCCCCTTAACCCTGATATTGCCTCACCTCCACTCCTACAACCCCATTGTTTGAGCCAGTGCCTTACTAGCATGCTTAGGTTGTTTTGCTCGAGTCTGTTACCCGTTACTTTCTGTTACTATACTCTATTAGGTTCTGGGGCTCGATGTTAATCAATCAACCTGTTAATAATAATATGCTGATAAGGCACCGGCAGGAGGCCCTTTGTGGTTTTGAGGCCTGCTAGTGTCGACCCTAATAGGAAAAGGGTCTTGTCTACTGATCCATGATGAGCACACTATCCGCATGTGGGAAGCGTGTATGGGCGCCCCGCTCAATTTGATTCGATTCGCATCTCGTCCAAATCGTCTCATTTAGTTCGTGTTTTCCATTTGCCGCATGCATGTTTTTGCGAGCCCAGCGCAGGGTGGAACTTTTGTAGTCGGCATATAGGGGGACACGTTCTTAGAGTGCTATGAGGGTCCCCTTTCTTCGGGGCTCGATTAGCCGTGCGCCCAAGGTGCTTTGGGCTTGATGCGAAGAAGAGTTGAGTTGTGTTGAGTGCCCCGCTTGGTGGAAAGGCCATTCCATCTGGCGGGTTATTCTTACGTGTACGGCCAAATTGGTGCACCCCTGCAGGGATAAATCTTCTCGAGAAGCCGTGTTTTCCGCGGTTATGGTTGACTTGGTGAAAGTACTGGCTAACAAGTACTCAGAACAACTTACACCTAACTATTGATAACTTGACTAGTAATAGACCTATTGACACAACAACTTGATCCATTATTCATTAATCCAACTGTGTGAGTTATCCTCGGATTGCTTCTTTGGATAAGGGGCGAGATCCAGGATGGGTTTGTTTGAGGTTATCTTTCAGTTGGTTACTATACGCTATCTTATCCCCTTTCTGTTAGCTGGAAGTTGTAGTGTTTCTGTAGTTGGTCAGCTCAGCCAGTTGCAGCAGCTTTTATATCCCCTACTTCCGTTGAACCCAAGGCATCTGTGCTTGGTGTTGACGGGCTACACTTTGGTGAACTGTGAGTCTTGCTTGCCAGTACTTGGATGTACTGACCCCTTTGGGGCTGTGGTTTCCGCAGACTACGCTTACGAGGATCCAGGTGACGGCTACTACGTGGAGTTTGACGAGGCTGCTGACGAGTAGGTAGCGGACCCGGGCAGGATCCGAGACTACGTGGATGGGCTCCGTCTCTCTTTCAGTTTCCCGGCTTCTTAAGCCTATTTGGATTTGTCTGTACTCAGACCCTTGGAATGCTTCCGCTGAGTTGTAATGATGTTATGTTGGGACATGTGTCCTCTGGATGATCGTATTTGCTATCTCTGCTCTAGTGAGAGCTATTTGCAACTTATTTCAATCTTTTGTGTCTTAGAGATATGTTGTGTTATCATCTTGTTCAACGCCGTTGACGTACCATGTGTGTATGGTATGAAGTACGTCAATGGTAGTGTCCTGATTTCTACGGGATAGTTTACATCGACGGTGAATAGTAAAGATTGGTTGTCACACATAAGTGTTGGCCTACTCGTAAGAGATGCGGGTGCCGGTAAGCCCCGTAATCCAATCAAAATACTGTTCAGTTCGTACGGTGAGTATCCTCTAGAAGTGCGGGTGCGACAAAAAACAAGTATCCAATTCCTCGTATTGATGATCTTTTTGATCAACTTGCTGGAGCCTCAATAATCTCAAAGTTGGACTTGAGAATGGGTTACCATCAAATAAAGATCAGAAAATAGGATATTCCAAAAACAGCTTTCACCACTCGCTACGGTCTATATGAATTCACCGTCATGTCCTTTGGTCTCACAAACGCACCGGCGACATTCTCTCGACTCATGAATTCTGTCTTCCATGAATATCTCGACAAGTTCGTTGTGGTATATCTTGATGACATTCTTGTCTACTCAAAATCCGAGGAAGAGCATGAAGAACACCTTCGTCTCACTCTCATGAAACTTCGCGAGCATCGTCTATATGCCAAATTCTCCACATGTGAGTTCTGGATTTCAGAAGTTGCTTACCTTGGTCATGTCCTCTCTGCCAAGGGCATAGCCATTGATCCAGAAAAGGTTAAAGCAATTGTTGATTGGAAACCTCCAAAGACGGTGAAGCAAGTAAGAAGTTTTCTTGGCTTGCCTAGCTATTGCCGTCGTTTCGTCCAAAACTTCTCCAAGATTGCCAAACCTCTCACTGACCTAACAAAGAAGGACAAGAAGTTCGTTTGGTCTCCACAATGTGATGAAAGTTTCAATCTCCTGAAGACTAAACTCACTTCTACACCAGTTCTGGTTGGCCCAGATCCTTCCAAACCTTTCCAAATATTCTGTGATCCTTCTCTCCAAGGTCTAGGTGCAGTTCTTATGCAAGAACGTCAAGTTGTGGCTTATGCTTCACGTTAGTTGAACGCACATGAGCTCAATTATCCCACTCATGACCTTGAGCTGGCAGCAGTTGTGTTTGCCCTCAAGAAATGGAGACAATACTTGTTGGGTAATCGCACTGAAATCTTTTCCGATCGTAAGAGTCTGAAATACATCTTCACTCAACCAGATCTAAACCTCAGGCAAAGGAGATGGATTGAAAAGATTAAAGACTTTGATCTTACCATTTCTTACACTCCAGGCAAGGCTAATGTTATGGCCGATGCTCTCAGTCGCAAGTCGTATTGCAATAATCTCATGATCATGGAAAGCCAACCTCCTCTTCATGAAGAATTCCAGAAGCTCAACCTTGGTCTTGTTCCTCAAGGCTATCTTGCAAACTTGACAGCCAGTCCAACTCTCGAGGACAAGATTCGTTCTGAACAACTTCGTGATGCTGAAATCAAGAAGATGGTAGAACACATCAAAGAAGGCAAGGAGAAATTTAAGTCCTTCTCAATTGATGACAAGGGAACTGTGTTCTTCGAAGGATGCATTGCAGTTCCTCAAGTTCAAAGTCTCAAAGATGTCATTCTCAAGGAGGCTCATGAAACTCCTCTCTCCATACACCCTGGAAGTACAAAGATGTACCAGGACCTCAAGACACTGTATTGGTGGCCTGGCATGAAACGTGAAATTGCTCAATACGTTTCTGAATGCGACGTTTGTCAACGTGTTAAGGCAGTTCATCAGAAAACAGCAGGTCTTCTCCAACCTCTAAAAATCCCTGAGTGGAAGTGGGACATGATTGAAATGGACTTCGTCACTGGTTTTCCAAAGTCCAAGAGGGGCAACGATGCAATCTTCGTTGTCATTGATCGTCTCACTAAAGTAGCTCACTTCTTTGCTGTCAAAGAAACAATCTCAGCTAGCCAGTTAGCAGAGCTCTACACAGCAAAGATTGTGCCTCTTCATGGTGTTCCATTGGAAATAAGCTCAGACCGTGGAAGCATATTCACTTCTCATTTCTGGAAAAGCTTTCAAGAAGCATTGGGCACTAAACTTCTGTTCAGCACAGCCTATCACCCTCAGTCTCAAGGGCAAGTCGAAAGAGTCAATCAGATTCTCGAGGATATGCTCAGAGCATGTGGTATCTCTTTTGGCATGAAATGGGAGGAATGTCTTCCATATGCTGAATTCTCCTACAACAATAGCTTCCAGGCAAGCCTAGGCATGGCACCATTTGAGGCTCTGTATGGCCGCAGATGCAGGAGTCCAATCAATTGGTCTGGAGCTGGTGAACGTTCACTCTTAGGCCCTGACATCGTTAAGGAAGCCGAAGAGAAAGTTCGTATCATTCGTGACAATCTCAAGATTGCTCAGTCTCGTCAGAAAAGCTACTACGACAGCAAGCACAGGGATATGGTCTATGCACCTGGTGACAAAGCATATCTCCGTGTAACTCCCCTCAGAGGCACTCATCGTTTTGGTGTCAAAGGAAAGCTTGCACCAAGATACATTGGTCCTTTCAACATTCTCTCAAGGCGTGCAGAAAATGCCTATCGTCTTGAACTTCCAGAAAAACTATCCAAGGTGCACGATGTGTTTCACGTGTCACAGCTCAAGAGGTGCTTCAAAGATCCAGAACGTGTAGTTGATCATGATTCCATTGAACTGCAAGAAGATCTCTCTTATGAGGAGCACCCTATTCGTATTCTCGATGAGACCGAGCGTAAGACTCGCAACAAGAGCACCAAGTTCTTGAAAGTGCAGTGGTCTCATCATTCTGATAAAGAGGCAACGTGGGAGACCGAAGAGGATCTTCGCAAGAAGTATCCGGACCTTTTCTCTTCTCAGTAGGAATCTCGGGGCGCGATTCCTTCAAGGGGGGGCGTTTTGTAACATCCCAAGTATGAAAACAACCCCTAGAATGTTTTATTTCTTGTTAATTTATGTTTTGCATCATGACATCATCATTGCATGTGTTTTGACATTTGTTTTCCAATTGTTTTCAGTTGTTTTTCCTTGTTTTCCATTTGAATTTCAAACCAATTTTCCAATCTTTGTTTCATACTTGTTATGTTACAATTTCTCCAAATGAAATATTCAAGTCAAACCAATATTTTGTTTCCATTTATCATGAAAGTACAAATTAATTAATTTTCTTCTCTCAATAATTTAATTAATGTCAAATTCATTCAAATTCAATTAAGTTTCCAAACAGCAACCATTTTTGAAATGTATGAAAATTACAAAACAAATCAATCATTTGTTTCAAATAAACATGAATTTAAAAACTTTTAAATTGCTTAAGTTCAATTATTCAATTAATATTAAATTCAATCAAATTCAACTAAAATACAAACAACAACCAAAAATTCAAAATTTTGAAAACAAACAGTTGCACAACTGTGCTTTTATCATAATTAAACCTATAAGAATTTTTCCTAAATTTTATCAAACCCTAAAACTATGTTTTTCTTCCTTTTCTATTTCTGCAAAAAAAAAACAGAAACAGTTAAACAGAAAAAAAACGTAGAGGGGAGAGGCAGCAGGCCCAGCCCACGGCCTGCTACCCCTTCACCTCGTCCCTAACCTCCGTACGGCAGCACATCGGTGCTATCCACGTCAAGGTTCAGAGAGGGGAACGGCCATCCGAGCGTCCTCCTCCCCTTTATATCGAGCCCGAGAGCTCCACCACCGTGCCCTAGCTCCTCCACCTCTCTCTCCCTCGCCGCCGCCGCCAATTTCCCATCTCCCTCACCCTCTGCACCTCTCCTCTCTGTATCTCACCACCGCCGCCATCTCCAGCTCGTCGACAGCGACATGGGCCACCACCGTGCAGGTTAGCAGCGGGAATCGACTCCCCGTTGTACCCTCTTCCTCCTCGACCACGCCATGGGTACCAGAAGGTTGCTGCAGCGCCGCCGCCGTCTGCCGTGCTGTCGCCGTCGTCCATCTCCTCCCCGAGCTCGATTTCTTCCCGGTGAGCACGTCCACCTCTCTCCCCTTCCTTCCCTCTTTTTCACTCACCTGCGCACGTCCTGCACACCCTAGCACGCATGCATCCACGGCGAGCAGCCGCAGCTGCTGCATCGCTTCCGTCGCCGGCGAGCGTCGATCACGTCCAAGGTTCAGTAACTGAACCTGAAAAATTCAGTTAGCTATCGCGGATCTAATCCTCAACCCCCCACGCTCCCCTAACCTGACAAGAAAACATTCAGCAGCGCATTGGCAGCGCGCTGCGCCCGCACGCCCGAGCCCAGGGTTCGATCCCTGCCCCCCGCGGGATTAAACCCCCAAATTTTTGCTTTGCCACGCTGGATTGGCAGGCCCACCTGCCTGTGGTTGTGGATGCCACGCGAGCATCTACCCGCGGGCCACGCAGCGCCAGCTGGGCGCTGGCCCACATGCCAGCGACCCAGGGGTCAAATTGCTGCGTAGAAAACGCCCCCAGGGGCCTATCTGAAACTTTCTTTTCGCAGCTAGGCCCCTGTACCAAATCCAAATATTTTTAAAATTACAGAATAACCCACAGATTTAAAATTTGAATAACTTGTGCATTTCAAATCCAAATAATACAAATAAAATATGTATACTGAACCAAATTTAATTCTCTATCTGATTAAATCATCTGTTTTCTGTTTTGAGTATTTCAAATGGTTTCAAATTTCAAATTGAAACAACTCATTACAAATTTGGTTAATTTCATAACTAATTCAATATTATTTCAAATGTCACATATAAATATGATTTCCATGCTAAATTAAACCACCTTTCCAAATATAAACTTTATTTCCTGTTTTGAATAATTAAAATTGGTTAAATAATTTAAACCTTGTTTAAATCATTTAAAATTGCTAAATTCATAACTTGGTCAAATCAAATTATTTTTGAACATATAAAATATGTTTTCAAACCAGAAAAGTATAATCTTTTCAAATATGAATTTTACTAAATGTTTTGAACCAATAAAAATTCAAATAATTTCATACTTGAATTAAATTCATTTAAATCTTGTTTAAACTTGTTTAATTCATAATTAAATCATTCTAATTCCTTTTTCAACAAATGAAACATGTATTCCACCTAAAATTTTGTGTTCTTTCCAAATATGAATTTTGTCATCTATTTTGAACACTTAAAATTGGTGAAAACAACAAATGCTTGTGTAACACCTTTAAGAAACCAAAATTCCATAACTTAATAAATAAAATCTCAAACTTGGTAAGCTTCATTTCAAATTGAATCTATTGTTTTCTTTTGTTTTCCTCATCCATACATCATGCTAATCCACTTTCACATGTTGGTTAGTTGTAGATCAATTAACCCAACCTTAATTCATGGGCTTTCCATAATGCAACCCAAATCTCATATGGGTCCATTTAAACATGTTACCATGTCAACTAGCTTATCTTTGATGCAACAATTAAATTGTCATGCATCATCCCATGTTTGTGCATGATGCCATGTTATTGATTGTTTGTCTCTCTGTGTTGTTTGTTTGCTTCTTCTCGAATAGACGACCACGTTGAGACAGACGAGGTTTACGACACTACTTCTGAGGAGTTAGCTCAGTACCAGGCTGCTGAGTTTGCAGGCAAGTATTCACTCACATGAACCATTGTGTTCCTTTAAACACTGGATACCGATACTTTCCGTTGTCTATCCTGCTAGCCTTATGAATCGTTGCTGGTGTTCGATCCTATCACATGTTATCCTGTATACCTGATATAGCCTCACCTCCACACCTATAACCCTGTTGCTTGTTGCCTGTGTCTTACTAGCATGCTTAGGGTTGTTTATGCTCGAGTCTGCTGTCCGTTATTTCTGTTACCATATTTATTATGTTCTGGGGCTCGATGTTTAAACAATCAACCTGTTAATGTTTGAGGTAATGCTAATTTGATGATAAGGCACCAGCAGGAGGCCCGGCGTGGTTTTGAGGCCTGCTAGTGTCGACCCTAATTAGGAAAAGGGTCTTGTCTACTGATCCATGATGAGCGCAATATCCGCATGTGGGAAGCGTGTATGGGCGCCCCCCTCAATTTGATTCGATTCGCATCTCGTCCAAATCGCCACACTTAGTTCGGGCTTTCCATTTGATGCACGCATATGCAGGTACGAACCCGAGGCCAGGGTGGAACTTTTGTAGTCGGCATTCAGGGCGGCGTGGTCTTCCAGTGCTATGAGGGTCCCCCTTTTCTTCGTGGGGGCTCGATTAACCGCGCACGCACAGCACGTGGTTCTTTGGGCTTGATGCGAAGAAGAGTTGAGTTGTGTTGAGTGCCTCGCTTGGTGGGTTTGATTCCCGTCTGGCGGGATATTCTTACGTGTACGGCTAAATACGGCTAAATTGGTGCACCCCTGCAGGGTTAAATCTTCTCGAGAAGCCGTGTTTTCCGCGGTTATGGATGACTTGGTGAAAGTACTGGCTAACAAGTACTCAGGACAACTTACACCTAACTAATGATGACTTGACTAGTAATAGTCTTATTGACACAATAACTTGAACCATCATTAATCCAACTGTGTGAGTTATCCTCGGATTGCTTCTTTGGATAAGGGGCGAGATCCAGGATGGGTTTGTTTGAGGTTAGTTATAGTTGGTTACGATACGCTATCTTATCCCCTTCTTTTAGCCGGAAGTTGTAGCGTGTTTCTGTAGTTGGTTAGAGCAGCCCGCTGCCGTACTTTTGTATCACCTATTCTTTCGTTGAACCCAAAGCATCTGTACTTGGTGTTGCCGGGTACACTTTGGTGACTTGTGAGTCTTGCTTGCCAGTACTTGTCTGTACTGACCCCTTTGGGGCTGTGGTTTCCGCAGACTACGATTCCGAGGATCCCCATGGTGGCTACTACGTGGAGTATGACGAGGCTGCTGACGAGTAGATAGCGGACCCGGGCAGGATCCGAGACATCGTGGATGGGCTCCGTCTTTTCGTTTCCGGCCTCTTAGGCCTATTTGGATCTTGTCTGTACTCAGACACTTTGGATGCTTCCGCTGTGTTGTAATGATGAATTGTTGGGACATGTGTCCTCTGAATGATTGTATTTTCTATCTCTGCTCTAGTGAGAGCTATTTGCAACTTATTTCAATCTTTTGTGTCTTAGAGATATGTTGTGATATCGCTTGTTCAAATGATGTTGACGTACCATGTGTGTGTGTTATGAAGTGCGTCAACGGAAGTAGTCGGATTTCTATGGGATGGTTTACGCAGACGATGGATAGTAGAGAATGGTTGTCACACGTTTACGTGTTGGCCTGCTCATATTGAGATGCGGGTGCCGGTATGCCCCGTAAGCCATTTGTTCTACTGTTCAGCGGACTGTGAGTATCCTCTAGAAGTCCGGGTGCGACAAATGGTATCAGAGCCTGTCTGCCTGTAGGATCCCTTTTACTGGTCGCAGTTGAGTCTAGAAACTATTTTGTAGCTATATAGGAAAAATGAAACGTGAGAGTAGGAATTCTGTTCTTTTATTTCTTTCCCCACCCACCCTCCCTTTTTCTGGTAAGGAAGTGCAACGTTGTTTTCTCTTCTCATCTAAACTTTCAAGTTAGGATTTCACGTATCCTGGTTTCTCTAGGATAGTTATATCTACTAGACCATAGGAATGGAGGTGGTTGTGACATGATTTATCATGTTGCCTACTCATGATTGAGAACGGAGGCGTGTAAGCCCCGGAAGCAGACCCTCTATTCCTTAAGCAGTAGATATTGATCCTTTAGAAGCCCGGATGGGGTTTTCCGTAGTACCTCAGGAGTGTTTGGTCTCGTGTTTCCCCGATGTTGCTTCGATATCCTGTTCTTCTCAACATCCTTTTTCGTCCGTTGAAACCTTGTTGTTGCTTTCCACTTCAGTTCTTCTACCGGCGTCTAATCAAAACTTCCCCGATCATCTGCAGATGGATCTCAGCTTCTACCCGCAGGTGGTTCGTATGACTCGTTGCGAGAGCACTGCCGGTTATCCGGAGATACTGAGAGACATGGTCACTTATCTGGGGTTCCGTTGGGCACCAGAGTACCAGGTCTACGAGCAGCAGCGAGAGTTTGACCAGACCTACTACCAGGCTATCGTCTACATTCTGTCAGATGATGGCATGAGCGTAGTCCACCTCTACGAGGCAGTAGGTTCCGCAGTGGATATGGCTGTGCAGCAGGCAGCTTATGTGAGTCTCACCGTCCTTCGTGCTGACTACTGGGGATTTGACGATTCTATCTATCGCCACATCCCCCGTGGTTACATCACCTCGGAGGGAGCTCACTTCACTCTCTACGACAACTTGGATGTCTACGAGCATGATAACTCCAGGCTGCACACCACCGCTCAGTTTGTGAGGCACAGTGACGCAGTTGCCAGCACCTAGTAGCGTTTACACGGACATTGTTTGTTCATGCTCCCTAGTTCTGTGGAGCTTGACCCTTTGGACTTTTTTGCAATTTATGTATGAGGCTTGCTTATTTTATGTTTATTCTCTGTTCTGTGTGCCGATTATTAAACTATGCACCTTCTCTCGGTGAGATATTGGCACTTACCTAGTGTTTTGTACAACTACATTTGTTCTGCATCTTCCTTGGTAAGTGTTCGATGATCTCATTGATTTCTGTGTGCTTCTTTACTATGAGGCCCCAATTATGATTTTTTCTGTAATGCATGAGCCATATTGGTTCTGCATATTTCTTAGCAAATGTTCGATAATTTCATTTATTTGTGTGTGCTTCTTTACTATGAGGCCCCTATCTAGGCTTGGTTCTCTGCCGATGATTAATATGCAGCAATGTCTCCAACAGTTGGCGTACCATAGAAAAAAGAATGCCATATTTGTGTTTGATCATAGTGTCGATGATTAAATTGTGCAATGTTAAAATGCAGAGGGAGACTCCTCTAGACCTAGTAGCGTTTACACGGACCTAGTAGCTTGTTTACGCCACCAAAGTCTAGTGGTTTATCACCTCTGTACTTGTGTCATTTGTACACGTGAGGCAGTTTTGTCACTCATGTTTGTATGTTTGGAAGTATATCTGCTTCTTTTTTGTAGATGTGCTAAGCATGTATGATGTTTTTTTAATAATGTTTCTGTGGGCGCGGTTTCGAAAAGTTCCGGTGGATGATGTGAACCTCCGGATGTGGCTTCGGAATGCATGCTGGCATGGGAAAATATCCGGTGGATGATGTGAAACTGTGGATGTGGCTTCGGAGTGGATGTTGGCATAAAATAAGTTCTGGTGAACTGTGGACCTGTTGTTGAACCTTTTGCGATGCTAATTTTAGTTACTATAAATCTCCTATGTTTCGGAGTGCATGTAACCGGGATGATGGCGCGGAACAAACATCGAAGAGGGCGAGGAGGCAGTATATTAGTATTAGTACTAGGGTATCCATTGTTGCAAATGTCAAACCATGTCAATTCATTTCCATTTCGGAGTGCATTTTATGATTTAGATCTCCTATATATTCGGTAATTTGGTTGACACTCTCGCCACGTGGGATACCCGGTCAGCTCTCCTCTCCACTCCCAAACTGTGGATAATGCAGCAGCTCCCCATATGGGCGCAGAACGCTCTCCTCTCTACTCCCAAACTGTCCGTCCGTACCACACCTCTCTACTCCCCTTCGCTGTGCGCAGATCCACCGGTACCATGTCTGGCCGTCGCGAGGAGGGCCGCCAGCAGCAGATCCACATGTAATTTCACCGGTGCAGCGTGCAAGGCGCGGAGCGTGCGCGTGCCCGCGAGGCATACCGGTGCGAGGTGCATCAGGCCAACTCGTCCCGCGCACCACCACCTCCGGCTCCACCCATCGCACCTACGTACGTCGAGGAGGAAGAAGAGGAGGAGTATCTCGCCGTCGAGTTCCACAACGAGGCCCTGCAGTGGCCCCACATATAGGCGGGGATTTTAGCGTCCTTAGAGAGTTTCGCGGCAGAAGAGATCCGGCAAGCGAGGCTCGCCCGGCTTTTCACTGTCAAGCTAGAGGCCGACACCGCGGAAGTGATCCGCCATTCGATGCAGAATGAAGTTGCGGCGGCGCTGGCGGAGGTCCGGCGGCGCACCCTTAGCTAGGACGCTACGTTCAGTGTCTATCCTTTTCTTTTTGTGATTTGTTTCAGAAACGGCTTGTTCATTGTAATGTTAACTGTGATGATTTCGAAGATTATGTGCATGCTTAATTTCGAAGATTATTTGCATGCTTATTTACCGTGGATGACAAGTGGGGTCCAGGCATCAACTGGTCGGTCGTTGCCGGTCAAAGCAGTCAAACAGGACAGGATGTGCGGCCCCAAGAAAATTCGCGACGTTCGACGTGACTAGGCAAGTTTCGTCGAAGGCAACTGGGCTCTTAGTGGGCTACTGGGCCAGAGACAAAAATCCGCGACGTAAATCTAGCAAAAAGCCGGGTAAAACCAGTCTGTGCCGGACCAAACCAATACGTCGAGAGCAAACTCCACTTTTCATCCATCCGCGATGGTTTTAGGTATCGTGAAAAGTGATACCTCTGAAGATCGTGCATTTCAGTCAAATTAGGATCAGTGTTTTGAGTCCAGATATAACCAAATTGGGTGGATCCTCCACCCGTTTAGCTAAGAAAGAATAGATATAGAGGTGGATAATAGATCGATATGAAGATCATGAGCTTCCCCATAATAAAACCGCCATTAGTCGCGAATATCTCCTTCTTCCCTAATCCAAGATTTGATAAAGAAGATCTAAGAGGGACCTATGGAGAATGTGGTCAGAAATCCATAATAAAGTCCGACCACAACGACCGAATTAATTATCCTCATCTAGAAACTTAGACTACTAAATAGAAAAGATTTTAAAATCATGGCATGGGTCTCCTTTTTTCTTTCTTTAGAATTTTCTATATGCATAATTTCTCGATGTTTCGATGAGAATTTCTTGACTTTCCATATATAGAAAGAGACGCGACGTTATCAAAATGTTCCGGATCGCACGGAATTTGGTAGTGTTACTTGGAGCGTCTGTTTGTTTTTGTTTTGTTTTCCTTGCTTCAATAATATAGTTGAAACCTAGAATTCTTTGTGTGGGAGAGAGACACACTCCGCTTTTTCGTTTGAATACTCGTTATGCTCGTATTCTTAGTTTTTCTTCTAGTTGCTGCAAAATTCATGTTTAGCTCTTGTTTTTCTTGCATCTCTTATTTAGAGCTGTTAGTTTTAGTAGACGTGTGTTAGTACTCTCCTGTTTCATTGTTGTATCTCTTGGAGATTTTTTTGTTTATTATGAAATGCTTGGTGTTGGAAAGAAGTAGTACAGTTTTCGTGCTTATAACGGTGCAATTAGAAGCTTGTATAGACTGTGGCTAGACTTTTTCATGTCATGCTAGATGATATTTTTATTCTAAATCCTAATGGTTATTTTTGTAGCATGATTAGTCTAAAATATCTGAGAGTGTTTAATGTGCCTTTGAAAGAACCATGACTTGTCATATTGAAACATAAATTTGTGGTGTTCTCCTTTGAATGTTTTATTTGGTTGACTTGGCGCATGCTCACACCATGTTTATGACTACAAACCATTCAATTATAGCATCTATGATCATTTAGTTTTTGAACTTGTAGAACCACTTATGCTTTGATCAATGATGTTTTTGTTGATATGCATGATTATGGCCATTATTGCTCTCTTGATTTGTCGCTCCCAGTCTTTTGCTAGCCTCCACCTGTACTGAGTATGAGCTTTACTCATGCATCCAACTCCCAGAAACCAAAGTTTGCCAAATGTGTCCACCATACCTACATACATGAGTTATTTAACTGCCACTCCAAAGTAAATTGCTCATATGTTGCCTTTAAAACCTTCAAAATTACTCATGTTTTGTGTTCATGTTTTAGCACATGAGGACGTAAATAGATAATATTTATCTCACTTTTTGATTGAACTTTCACACCCTGGACTAGTGGCTTCATCCGCTTATCCAATTGATAGAAAAGCTCGCAGTGGGGTGCCCAGCCCCAAAGTAATACAACAAATTCTCTTCACTATTTTGGCCCCTGATTTATCAGTCAAAGAATAATTGTGTAAAAAAAAGAGAAAGAGGGATGACATTCTACCTAGATGTGTCCTTCTATGGGATCCACTCTTGTGAAGTCTAGTTGGCTTGTGACGTACAGTATTTTCGATTTACTATTCGTTGACGTAAGCATACACCTCTCTAAAAATGTTTTCGATACCTCTATTTAACAAAATAAAAAGCTCTAGCACATGAGCGATCCCTTCTTCCCTCTGTGAAGGGCATTTCTTTTACATTTATGTTGAGTCTCCATCTTCTAACTTTATGCACGGTTGAGAGAGCATAGTTGCCATTCTGAGTTTAATGTTCATTTGTCCCAGAAACATTATTAATTGATTCATGATGTGTTATTGTTTGTTCTCAAATTATTTGTTCTAGTCTTCCTCTTAAACTTTGAAGGTGTCCTGGCATTTATGTTTTGCCCCACTCTCAAGGACAAGCAAAATATAACTTTTCTATGTTATCTTTATGCTTGAACAAACATATAACTTTCGAGTGCTTTATTATTCATGATCTTTTATTTGTGTTACTTCTCATGATGCAAGGTGATTGCTATGTTTTACTGTTAGAATTATATCTAGCATGCTTGTGCTAAAGTTCTAGGATCTCAGCTATGGTTATGCTTTTACAATTTAGATGATCAAGTTTATGTTGGTAGCATGTCACCTCAGAAATTATGTGTTTTTTATCGTTTACCTACTCGAGGACGAGTAGGAACTAAGCATGCGGATGTTGATACGTCATAAACGTATCCTTAATTTCTGATGTTCCATGCTGTTTTCATGCCATATTCTACATGTTTTCCTTACACTCTATGTCATTTTTATCGATTTCCCGGGAATGGCCTATTGGCAAGATGCCACAAAGCGAGTTCTTGTCTTCTGTTATTTTTAGTTTCAGAAGAGTTGTTCTGGAAATATTCTCAGAATTGGAAAATTTGAACCCTAGAAGTCTTAGAATTCCTGAAGGTTCCACAGAGTCCAGAAGAGGCCCGGAGGGGGCCACACCATAGGGCAGGCGCACCCCTGGCCGCGCCTAGGGGTGGTGTGGGCCCCTCGTCCGCCCACCGCCATCGCCCCTATATTACCCTCTCGGATAGTTAACCCTAAATATATACCACTTTTCCGAAAAACACCCGAGGTCGCCGTCATCGTCAACCCGAGATCGGGAGGGTTCTGCAGTTCTCCACGGCACCCTGCCGGAAGGGAAAATCATCACCGAAGGGGTCTACACCACCATGCCAGCCTCTGGAGTGATGCGTGAGTAGTTCATCCTTGGACTACGGGTCCATACCAACAGCTAGATGGTTGTCCTCTCTTCTTTACGCCTCATGTTTGGATCTCGTGAGCCTGCCTCACATGATCGAGATCATCTATTTGTAATGCTACATGTTGTGTTTGCTGGGATTCGATGATATTTGAATGCTATGTATTTTGATTATCAATCTACCATATTGTCTTCAAGTGTATGTTATTTATGATCTTGCATGCTCTCGTTGTTAGTAGATTCTCTACCCAAGTAGATGCTAGTGACTCCAAGAGGGAGTATTTATGCTCGATAGTGGGTTCATGCCTCCTTTGCATTTGTGATCTAGTGACATGCTCGAGTGACAGAAATGTGACAGATGGAGGATGTGTTGTTTCCATTAGGGAGAAAAAAATGATGTTTGCTTTGTTTATATTACACACTTTGCTTACTGCGATAATCTGATGCTTTAATTTTGAATAGTTTTGAATGTTTTAAAGGTAGCACATGAGAAATTTACTTTGGAGTGACGGTTAAATACCACATATAGGTACGTATGGTGGACACATTTGGCAAACTTTGGTTTTTGGGAGTTGGATGCACGAGTAGAGCTTATACTCAGTACAAGTGAAGGCTAGCGATAGACTTGGAGCGACAATCAAGAGAGCAACAACTGTCATAATCATGCTTGGACAAAACAAAATTAACGGGGGCATAAAAGTGATACAAATACTCCGAGGAAAAATAAATCATCAATGCTTAATTGACTTTTCGTTTACAGTATTATGCATGCGTGATCATCTGCCAAGTCAATTTAAGAGAAACATTCAGAGGAAGATACCACAATGTCATACCCTTCTATGAATAAAACAATGCAAGCAAACATTTATACGACATGCAATCTACTATTAGTAAATTGGAACTGATCATGAGAGATCACGAACCACTAAGCATCCATTAAATAACATACACCTTACACGAACAAAATAAGCGTGTCCACATGGATGAGTATATGTGCAAAAATGAAAACAAATAGAGTTCATACCAGCCTCTCACCACAACTTGAATTGTCGTAAATCGTCATTATTTCTCTTCACTCGTGTGGATTGAATAATATAAAATGATAACCTAGCTCCAGCGGAGTCACCGAGAACTATTGAACTCTGCATGAAACTTTACAAAACCAAAGAAGAACAACAAATACTTTTGGGTTTTCGAATTTAAAACAAGAACATAAGAAAACAAGCAAACCAATTTTTTTTTGGATTCTTGAATATTTAACTGAAACTATAAAGTAAAGCAAACTAACAATAGAAACCAAAGAAAAAATAAAGAGAAACAACAGAAATATTGTTGGTCTTTTGTGTTTTGGAAAGCAGAAACAAAATAAGAAAAGAAATGAAAGCGATAGAAACGAAAATATGGATATACAAAGAAACCGACAGAAACATGATATGTAAATGAGTGTGATGTTGGTGTACCTCCCCTCAAGCTTAGGATTTTGGCCTAAGTGGACATCAATCCCAAGGGGGCCAAGAAGTGGCGCCTCCGTAGTGCGATGAAGAAGGGCCATCCTCCTGATATGAACTCGAGGACGTTGTCTAGAAATCTTACTAAAATTAAATTCATAGTGTTCATCACCAAATTTGATAGACACTTTCTCTTTCTTACAATCAATAACAGCACCACGGGTATTAAGGAAAGGTCTACCAAATATAATTGGACAAGCTTTATCTTTAACTGAATGAAGTATTAAAAAGTCAGCGGGGTATTTTACCTTACCACAAAGAACTTCAACGTCTCTTACAATACCAACTAGTGAAATAGTCAACCTGTTAGCAAGCTTAATAGTAACATCAATGTCTTCGACTTCATACGGAGCAATTTCATTCATTCTTGCACTTGATTCCAGATCGCAAATTCCATAATAATTATGTTCACTCATGACCCACAAATATAGGGGATCGCAACAATCTTCAAGGGAAGTAAAACCCAAATTTATTTATTCGACATAAGGGGAGCCAAAGAATATTTATAAGCCTTAACATATGAGTTGTCAATTCAGCTGCGCCTGGAAGTAGACCTGCTCGCAACAGTTTATCAGTGGTAACTGTTATATAGCAGCAGCACTAGTAAAATAACAGCATGAGTAAAAATGAAACAGCGGTAGGAATTGTGGGAAACAGCAGGATTACAATATTGTAGGCATAAGGATGGTTGAACAGGCGTTGTGTGGATAAGATAGTTCATATAATAATCAAAACATGGACAACTGTAGATAGATAATAATAAAGCATCCAAGTACTAGGTAAACCATAGGCATGTGCTCCAATTTAGTCATACGTGCTCGCAATGGGAAACTTGCACACCATCTTTTGTCCTACCAGCCCATTCCAACGGGGCCTCAAGGGAAACTACTGGTAATTAAGGTGCTTCTTTTAATAAAGAACCGGAGCAAAGCATTAACACTCCGTGAACACATGTGATCCTCACACCATAGCTATCCCCTCCAGTTATCCCAATTTCTATCTCTTTGGAGCCTCAGATTCCGGACAACGACATGTTTAAACAACTTGCAGGTATGATCAAAAACATAATTATACTCATGAATCAATAACATGTTCAGATCTGAGATCATGGGACTCGGGCCCTAGTGACAAGCATTAAGCATAACAGGTTGTAACAATGATATATAGCACTAACAACGGATAATAAGCACCATGCCCTAACAATCTAGCATTATTACATGAACGATCTCAACCAATCCCTACCATCCCTCTCAGCCTACAACGGGGATTACTCACACATGGATGGGGGAGTCATGGATGGTTGATGGAGAAGTGGTAGCGATGACGATGGCAATAATCTCCTCCGAATCCTCGTCCCGGCAGAGTGCTAGAATAGGAAATTCTGATCCCCGAATTGGGTTTCAAGATGGCGGCGGTACTCTGGTGTTTTTCTCTGGAATATGACGAACCCCCTCAGTTTTTAGGTCACGGGGCTTATGTAGTCGAAAGGGGAGGCCGAGGGGGTGCCCGAGGCAGCACACCATGTGGTGGAGCGGCCTAGGGGCATCACTAGGTGGTGTGGGGCCCTCCTTGCCCCCCTCCGGATCATCTTCTCGCTCCGGGGATCTTCGGGTAAAATAAGAACTTCGGGATCTTTTCCGGGCATTTCCCTGGAAGTTGATTTTCTGCCAAAAAACGAGACACGAGAGTAATTCTGCTGAAAACAGCGTTATCCCGTGTTAGTTGCATCCAAAACTCACAAGTTTAGAGGAAAACAACAACAAAAGTGTTCGGAAAAGTATATACGTTTTGAACGTATAAACTCCCCCCCCCCCCCAAAGCTTAACTTATTGCTTGTCCTCAAGTAGTTTAGTTAACAATTGAGTGCGATAAAAGAAATTTTACGCACACATATGATGTAAATATTCTCACTATATGATCAAGTGCTTATGAAATTCATAATAAGAAGTATGCAAATAAAGTCACCTAATAGTTATTCAAACCATGAAGAGATACCAACACACTAATAACAAGCAACATGAAATATATCAATCTACAGGATTGCAATGTTCATAATAAGATATGATAAAGTGGTATCTCGCTTGCCCTTAATAGTGGAGCAAAACATAAATGCCAGGGCATCTCTGAGGTTCAAGTGAATATTAGAAGTAAACATATCTATATACCTAATAATAAAGGCGTTAAGGCTTCCTTGGTTTGATTTGGTTTGGTACGTCATTTGAATTGCCATCAAAGTTGATAAAAATTACCCACCGTGCCACTACCACCCATAAATTACAAACCGTTTCGTTTTAATTTTTTTAGCCACTCATGTCTTTTTCGACCACGATTGATTCTATCGTGCAGTTCGGTAGCTGATATTAAAACCGGATCGGAGTCCATCATTGCATTGTAGGTTGTACGCGCATCCCACCTTGATACCTACGAGAGCAGAGTCCAAAACAAAACTACCTAGCTAGCCTGCCTTGCATGTATCATGTTCCCATATATGTTGCCCAGCTGGCCCTAATCAGCTCGTCCCATGGTATCCAAAGATCAGATCGTGTGTACAGGCTAGACCAGCTCTGGGCGTGGCGACAAAGCACTAGATTGAGAAACACCTCCGCACGGCCGTTGCCCGGACACTTACTGGTGCGCCGCCCACCGACCTGGTGCCTGTTCCTAGAGGGCTCTGTCCTCCCCTGCGCTCATACGCCACAACGTCACCTGACACCTCCCGTAGTCCCGTATGCTCACGACGTCTCTTCTGCAACACGCTCGACCACAACGACCGGCCGTCGCAGCCCGCGGGAGCTTGACCCACGGCCACGGGCCACCGCAGGAACTCTACCACGAACAGGCTACCGGCCGCAGCAGCTGGTCAAGGAAGACTGGCCGTTTCCTCTTCGACTTGTGCTGCTACACAGTCAGCCGGCCTGTCCCGGCTCGGCCGGCCATCTGGAGTTCGAGCAGCAACGCCCTTTCATGTGCTTGAGCGCCGCCCCGTCCTCCTGACGCCCCAATGCTAGAGTCCTATTCCGGTGCCACAATAAGAGACGGTGCCCATCGCCACCTGAAAGTTGCAGGATCCCTTCTCCAATGAACTCCGAACCCTTCCCTGACGCTCTCTGTTTGCAGACTTTTTTCTTGAATAACTTCTATGGATTTAACTGTTCGAAGGAATTTCTATGTGGAGTTTTATCACGTCAAAATCCAGTGAAGTTTGCTGGAGCTGCAGTGGTCACACCTGCGGTTTGATCCAAGTGGCTGGCTTTAGCTGATTAGTACTGATGTGCACTGGTAGTTTAAGTTAGTGCTCAGCTGGATTTGCACTTGGATAATGAATGTCACAAATGGCATCGCTACTCCACTTAAAACCTGGCTTTCTTTTAGGTACCTAGGTGTTTATATGTTTTCAAACATGAGTTCACCTCTCTAATAGTTTGTTAGTTCTTTTTTATGTAATAGAACAACTCTTCTACTTACAATCTGAAGGATACATATCTGGCAGGATATACGCCTCTAAGCATCAGATTTTTCCTCTTCCCGGAGAGCGTGGTGCTAAATTATCCATCTGACATCCTTCATCAATTCTTTGTTGAACTGTACCCTCTCAAACGTGGTGGTTAGACAGTTTTCAACGTGGTGGTTATAGAGTTTTCACTGGCTCGCGGTTAAATTTATTGGTGCTGACCTTTCAAATTTATTTTTCTGGTTCAGAGATTGGCTTATGGATCCACCATTTTGTTTATCTCTCTAAGGTGTTCACATTTGCATCTACTTATCGAAGTCCAAATGATGTTTGCCACAAAGTATAGGATTTTTGTTGTTGTTGCAGCTGCATAGCTTTTGCCAGACCGTGGGGCTTAATCGGCAGGTCATATGCCAACTTCCATCAAAGCAATTTAACTTAACGATTAGAATGATGTTGAAACGTTTTGGTTCAATACCTATGCAAAATATGTCAAAGTTTAGACACTGAATTAGGATCTTCACGTTTTATTTATAGATTATTATTTTTTAGGTATATCTCTGGATTATCAAAAGTTACATTGTGTGAGCATACCCGTCAAGTTTGTATAATACTACTACTGAATCAAACAGAAAACATGTGTACAATTAATCAAGTTACTCCACTTACTTCATTAGTATTTTATATTTGTGGTACTATCATGATTGCATAAGATTCATAGGTGCTATATGATCTCATTAGGGGATTCGGGTCCACCAAAGATGTGTATACTTTTGCATGGTGAACTCAAGCACCTTTACTTATTTAGTTTTCTCAAGAGAGCAAAATTTGAAAATTGTAACTTTGGGGCATTATATGGTTATGGTTTCACTGTGCCTTTTTTCTGTTTCGTAGAAGTAATTTTTTTTTGGTTTTTTTTACTAGGATCTGTTCATTAAAATTTACGGTCAAGAAGTAGTCTTACAGGACATGCAATGTGCCTAACCCTATATTATGGACTTCTCATATTGCTTCTTTATGATAAAGAACGAGTAAAAATCAACCCGTAGCAACGCACGGGCATGTTTGCTAGTCAAAGATAAAAGCATCAAAGTTATACCACAATAAACTGTGTTCTGGGACAAGCACATTACACTAAGAATGACAGCTATGCTCTCGAGAAAGTGCATAAAGTGAGAAGGTGAGGACTCAACGTAAAAGTATAAGAAAGGCCCTTCGCAGAGGGAAGCAGGGATTAACTCAGGTGCTAGAGCTTTTTATTTTATAAACAGAGGTGTATGCTTATGTCAACGAATGGTAAACAGACAATACAATATGCAACTAGACTTTACAAGAGCGTCTCCCATTGAAGGAAGCAACTGGGGCCAGTAGGTCATCCCTCTTCTCTTTTGTTTACACAATTATGTTTTGACTGATCAATCAGGGGCAAAAAGAGTGAAGAGAATTTATAGTAAGCAAGTTTGGGGCTGGGCACCCCGCTGCCAGCTCTTCTATCAATTTGGATAAGCGGATATGCCACTAGTCCAGGTGTGTAAAGTCCAATCAACAAGTGAGATAAAGATTCTCTATTTACGTCCTCATGAGCTAAAACAAGAACACAAAATAGGTATAATTTTGGAAGTTTTAAAGGTAGCACATAAGAAATTTTCTTTGGAGTGGCGGTTAAATACCACATATAGGTAGGTATGGTGGACACATTTGGCAAACTTTGGTTTTTGGGAGTTTGATGCACGAGTAGATCTCATACTCAGTACAAGTGAAGGCTAGCAATAGAATGGGAGGAACAATAAAGAGAGCAACAACTGTCATAATCATGCTTGCGACAAAAAAAATTAACGGGGGCATAAAAGTGATACAAATATTCTGAGGGATAATAAATCATGAAGACTTAATTGACTTTTTGTTTAGTCTTATGCATGCGTGAGCATGTGCCAAGTCAATTTAAGTGAAACTTTCAGAGGGAGATACCACAATGTCATACCCTTCTATGAATAAAACAATGCAAGCAAATATTTATATGACATGCTATCTACTATTAGTAAATTGGAACTGGTCATGCGAGAGAACGAACCACTAAGCATCAGTTAAATAACATACACCTTACACGAACAAACTAAGCATGTCCACATGGATGAGTATATTTACAAAAATGAAACAAATAGAGTTCATACCAGCCTCTTACCATAACTTCAATTGTCGTAAATCTTCATTATTGCTCTTCACTCGTGTGGATTGAATAATATAAAATTATAACCAAGATCCAATGGAGTCGCGGAGGACTACTGAACTCTGCAGCAAACTTTACAAAACCAAAGAAGAGCAACAAATATTTTTGGGTTTTCGAATTTAAAACAAGAACAGAAAGAAACATGCAAACCAAAATAATATTTTTGTATTTTTTAATATTGAACTGAAACTAGAAAGTAAAGCAAACTAACAATAGAGGTAAATAAAGAGAAACAACAGAAATATTTTTGGTCTTTTTGTGTTTTGGAAAGCAAGAACAAAACAATAAAAAGCAAAAGAAACGAAAACAAGCGAAAGA
The DNA here is from genome assembly GCA_028641055.1 of Alopecurus myosuroides. Lineage (NCBI taxonomy): Eukaryota > Viridiplantae > Streptophyta > Magnoliopsida > Poales > Poaceae > Alopecurus > Alopecurus myosuroides. Next base: position 75,509,649 of record CM054062.1, read on the forward strand.
AACAAAAACATGGATATACAAAGAACCGACAGTAGTGTGATATATAGATGAGCGTTATGTGGGCATACGTCCCTCCCCAAGATTAGGCTTTTCACCTAAGTGGAGATCAATCCCAAGAGGGCCATGAAGTGGTGCCCCCATAATATGCCGAGGATGAGCCATCCTACTGATATGAGCTCGAGGACGCCCTGGTATACTGCGTTGTGTAGTCCTCAGAGGGCGCGTTCTGCCCCATCTAATGCTTGGGTCGTGCTTCTCATGGAATTCAAGCAAGCGGAGCTGCTCATCCAACTCCTCCTTTGAACGCGACAATGGTGTCTTGCTAATATCAAACAAAACAGGTTGTGGCAAGAGAATTTCCCTCTCGTCACTGATGTCTACGCAGGCTTCTATTCTTGTAGACAGTGTTGGGCCTCCAAGTGCATAGGTTTGTAGAACAATGGCAAGTTTCCCTTAAGTGGATTACCCAAGGTTTATCGAACTCCGGGAGGAAGAGGTGAAAGGTATCCCTCTCAAGCAACCCTGCAATCACGATACAAGAAGTATCTTGTGTCCCCAACACACCTAATACAGTTGTCCGTTGTATACGTGCACTAGTTCGGCGAAGAGAGAGTAAAATACAAGTAATATGGATGGTTATAAGTGATAATAGCAATCTGAAATAAAAATGGCAGCCAGCAAACATGTACAAGAACAGGTTGTAAACGGTGTTTCAATGCTTGAAAACAAGGCCTAGGGATCCTACTTTCACTAGTGGACTCTTGTTGATGGAAGAGTTAAATCCTTTCTCTGCGTTGTTGGGAACCCCAAGAGGAAGGTGTGATGAGAACAGCGGTATGAGTTTTCCCCTTAGTTAAGAACCAGGGTTATCACTCCAGTAGGAGAAAGAGAATCTTCGGAAGGTTGATGCCGCTGACGGTGGTGCTAGCGCTTCACCGGTGTCAGCAACAACATGGAACCTGTACACAACACAACCAAAATACTTTGCCCCAACGGTACAGTGAGGTTGTCAATCTCACCGGTCTTGCTGAAAACAAAGATTAGACGTATAGTGTGGAAAATAGTGTATGCTTGCAGAAAGTAAAGAGAGCAGGAAATTGTTGTGGTTTGTTTAACAGTGTGGAAAAATGGATCGACGTTTGTAGTTTCACTAGTGGTATCTCTCCATAAAAGATAGCATGCTGGGTGAACAAATTACAGCTGGGCAATTGACAAACAAAGGTTGCACCGTAGTGCACAATATGACATGAAGATTACTATGCTATTTAGTGCGGTCATTACAACAAGATACATAGACCGACATCCATCTGCATCTATGACTAATAATCCACCCTCAGGTTATCATCCGAATCCCCTCAGGTATTAAGTTGCAAGCAATAGATAATTGCATTAAACAAAGTGTGTAATGTAAGCAATGATTATGCACGCGGGCACTCTCACCGATGTTTTCTCCCTAATGGCAATAGCACATCCTCCCCCTTCACGTTTATGTCACTCGAGCAAGGCAACAAGGAGGCATGAACCCACTATCGAGCATAAATACTCCCTATTGGAGTCACTAGGAATTACTTGGCCAGAATAACCACTAGCAACAGAGAGCATGCAAGATCACAAATAAAACATGCAAATAAAGACTATAATCAACTTGGCATAAGGTCAATATTCATCGGATCCCAGCAAACATAGCACCGAGAATTACATAAGATCAATCTCGATCATGATAGGCAGCTCAAGAGATCTAAACATGGAGGCATATGAGGATAAGACAACCATCTAGCTACAGCTACGAACCCGTAGTCCAAGGATGAACTACTCACGCATCACTCCGGAGGCAGGCATGGTGATGAAGATGCCTCCAGTGATGATCTCCTCTCCGGCAGGGTGCCGGAAATAGCTTCAGAACCCCCCTGGTCTGGGGTTGACGGTGACGGCGGTTGCGGAACTTTTTCGGGGATTTTGATCAGGGTTTTAGGATTCTCCATCCGGGGGGCTTGAATAGGAAAAAGGGTGAAGGCGGTGGAGGCCGGAGGGCCCCACACCTATACCTGGCGCGGCTAGGGGGGCGCGCCACCCTATGGTGTGGCCCCCCTACTGCCACTCTTCGGTTCCTCTTTAGTTTTATGGATGCTTCTGGGGAAAATAGGACTTCCGGGCTTCGAATTTTCCAATTCCGGGAATATTTCCCGAACAACTTTTCTAAAACTAAAAAAACAGCAGAAAACAGGGAACTGACTCTGTGGCATCTTGTTAATAGGTTAGTCCAGAAAATCGATAAAAATGACATAAAGAAGGGAGAAAACATGTAGCAATTGGCATAATATCATCATGGAGCATCAGAAATTAGGGATACGTTTATAAAGTATCAAGCATCCCCAAGCTTAGTTCATACTTGTCCTCGAGTAGGTAAAGGATAAAACAGTAATTTCTTAGGTGACATGCTGCTAACACAAACTTGATCAATCTAATGTAAAAGCATATGCACGCTGAGATCATAAGAGTTTAAACACATGCATGATAAATAAAACTTTAATAATAAAGCATAGCAATTACTTTGCATCACGAAAATTAACTCAAATAAAGGATCATGAATAATAATGCAAATAAAGGTAAACATTTATTTCGGGTGAGAAAGCATGGCAAAGTGATATTTCGATAATCCTTAAGAGTGGGGCAAAACATAAATGCCAGGACACCTTCAAAGTTCAAGAGGAAGACTAGAACAAATAATATCACATCATGAAGTAATTATTGATGCTTATGGGACAAATGTACATAGAACTCAGAATGGCAAAAATGCTCTCTCAACTGTGCATAAAGTTAGAAGATGGAGGCTCAACATAAAACTAAAAGAAAGGCACTTCGCAGAGGGAAGCCGGGATCACTCATGTGCTAGAGCTTTTATTTTATTAAAAAGAGGTATTAAAATTTTGACACTCCTCCCATCCATCTTTCACAAACCATGGCTAACTGAATCCTCGGGTGCCTGCCAAAAATCACATACAGTGGAGGAGTGTCTATATTTTGGGAGATGTATGCTAATGTCAACGAATGGTAAACAAAATATACAGTACGTCACAAGTCAACTGGATTCACAAGAGGGGCTCCCATGGTGAAGGACACAACTGGTGTAGAAGGCCATCCCTCTTTCTCTTTTGTTTACACAATTATGCTTTGACTGATAAATCACGGGCAAAAATAGTGAAGAGAATTTGTATGCATTAATTTGGGGATGGGCACCCCGCTGCCAGCTCTTCTATCATTTGGATAAGAGGATGAAACCACTAGTCCAGGGTGTGAAATCCAATCAACAAGTGAGATAAAGATTCTCTATTTACATCCTCATGAGAAAAAATAGGAACATAAAGCAGGAGTAATTTTGAAGGTTTTAAAGGTAACACATGAGCAATTTACTTTGGAATGGCAGCTAAATACCACATGTAGGTAGGTATGGTGGACACAATGGGAAAAACTTTGGTTTAAGGTAGTTTGGATACACGAGTAGAGCTCATACTTAGTACAAGTGGATGCTAGCAAAAGACTGGGAGCAACAAATCAAGAGAGCATAAGAGCCATAATCATGCATAGCGACATAAGCATCATTAATTAAAACATAAGCAGTATCACAAGTTCAAAAACTAAGTGGTCATGGAGGCTATTCGTGACTGGTTTGTAGTCATAAACATGCTGTGAGCATGCGCCAAGTCAACCAAATAAAACATTCGAAATAGAATACCATATATTGATGCTTTACTATGACAAGAACAAGTCATGAATCTTTCAATACATATTAAACACACTCAGCTATTTGAGGCTAATCATGATGCTCAATAACCACAAGTCTTTAAAACTAAAATAACATTTATCATGGCATGAAAAAGTCCTAGCCATAGTCTATACAAGCTTCTACTAGTACTGTTATAAATTCTACTTCAAGCAGCAGTTTTCTTTTGTTTCTCCCAACAAGAACCATACAAGACATGCTTTAACAAAAAATAATATTTATGATACAGAAAGCAAACATGAGAGTACTCGCATAATACTACTAAAACTAACAGCTCTAATAAGAGATGCATGCAAAACAGGAGCTGAATAAATGTAGCAGCTAGACAGAGGTTATGAATACAACGTATTCTCATGAAAAAGCGAAGCGTAATGATGGGGTACAACCAAGATTATTAAGAAACTAAAAACAAACTGAAATCAAAAGAAAAATCAAACTGAAAACAAATATAAAAGACACTCCAAGTAAAGCCCATAAGATGCGATCGAATAAAAATATAGTTTCACTAGAAGTGACCTAATAATTTGTTGATGAAGAAGGGGATGCCTTGGGCATCCCCAAGCTTAGACGCTTGAGTCTTCTTGGAATTTCCTTGGATGTACCACCGGGGAATCCCCAAGCTTAGGCTTTTCACTCTTCTTGATCACATCATATCATCCTCTTCTCTTGACCCTTGAAAACTTCCTTCACATCAAAATTCTCACAATCTTCATTAGCAACGTTAGTGCAATCGAAATAATAAATCCAAATGTTTCAGTTTAAACATAATTCTAACACTCAAAAACACATTATCTACTGTCACACCTTCTTTCATAACTCTTTTTCTCAAAAGAACACCAAAAGAAAGAGATTAAGATGCAAATGCGATAAATGGCAGAAATCTGTCAAAACAGAACAGCAGGTAAAGATCGATTTTTTCAAAAATCTTTTGTTGCTCAAATTAAAAAGTATTCTTATTGAAAACGTTTCGTGTATAACTCAGGATTAAGCAAAAAAAAGCTCAGGTCAATTTGCATTTTCTGTGATTTTTAACGGAATTTACAATGGACAGCAGAAATCTGTTTCCTGCGCAGAAATCCAAAATATAGGCTCAACTTTCCACTAGTGGCTTTACTTGTCTCAACAAAAACATAAAAGAAAAGATACAGAAGGGTTTCTAAGGAAATAGACAACACCCAGGTGCAAGCACACCAAAGAAAACAAAGGAAAACTAAAAGAAAACAGATAAATAAAACGGGTTGTCTCCCGGTAGCGCTTTTCCTTAAAGCCTTTCAGCTAGGCATAGAAAAATCAACTCAAGTGTTTTCAAGTGAAGAAGCATAAACATCATATTTTTCTCTACTAATAGAGTCAAAGGGTCGCCTCATCTTCTTTCTAGGAAAGTGTTCCAAACCTTTCTTGAGGGGAAGTTGATATTTAATAATCCCCTCTTTCATATCAATAACAGCACCAACAGTTCTAAGAAACGGTCTTGCCAAAACAAAGGTCAAGAAGCATTGCATTCAATGTTCGTAACAAAAAAATAAACAGGGGCAAGGTTACTATTAACCATAATGAGAACATCATCAATTCTACCAAGAGGTTTCTTCTTAGCATTATCAGCAAGATGAACATCCAAATAACAGTGTTCCAACGGTGGCAAATCAAGCATATCATAAAGCTTTTGAGGCATAATAGAGATACTAGCACCAAGATCACACAAAGCATTGCAATAAAAATCATTTACTTTTATCTTAATGATAGGCTCTCAACCATCATCTAATTTTCTAGGGATAGATGTCTCAAGTTTCAACTTTTCTTCCCTAACTTTCATGAGAGCATTGGTAATATGTTTAGTAAAGGCCATATTCATGGCACTAGCATTGGGACTTCTAGCAAGCTTTTGTAGAAACATAATAACTTCAGAGATATTGCAATCAAAATCAATATTATTATCATCAAAAGTAGTGGAGCCATTATCTCTCACACTTCTAAAAATTTAAGCACTTTTATCAGGAGCAATTTCAGCAGTTTGAGGCAATTTAGCACGTTTCACCAAAGTTGTAGGGACTTTATTAACACCAACTACTTTACCATTGATAGTAGGAGGTTTACTAGCACTTGGGACTTCATTTTTATTAGTGGTTGTGATAGTGCAAACTTTAGCAATATTATTCTTTTTAGCTAGTTCTTCTTCTCTTTCCCATCTAGCACGTAATTCAGCCATCAACATAACATTATTATCTATTTGAACTTGTATAGCATTCAAAGTTTTATTTTGTTTAACATCTTGTGGCAAAACCTTCAGTTTTAGAAAATCAACATCAATAGCAAGGCTATCTACTTTAGAGGCAAGAACATATATTTTACCAAGCTTTTCCTCAATAGATTTATTAAAAGCAATTTGTGTGCTAATAAATTCTTTAAGCATGTTTTCAAGATCAGAGGTAGAGCTTTTATTATTATTGTAGGAGTTGCCATAAAAATTACCGTAACCATTATTAGGAGGGTACAACTTATAATTGTTTCCACCAAAATTATTTCTATAAGCATTGTTGTTAAAATTATTATTTCTAATAAAGTTTACATCAACATGCTCTTCTTGAGCAACCAAAGAGTCTAAAGGAACATTATTAGGATCAACTTGAGCTTTACCATTAACAAGCATAGACATAATAGCATCAAGCCTTTCTCTTAAAGAGGAGGTTTCCTCAACAGAATTTACCTTCTTACCTTGTGGAGCTCTCTCAGTGTGCCACTCTGAATAATTTATCATCATATCATCAAGAAGCTTTGTTGCATTGCCCAAAGTGATGGACATAAAGGTACCTCTAGCAGCTGAATCCAATAGGTTCCTTGAGGAGAATTTCAGTCCTGCATAAAAGGTTCGTATAATCATCCAAGTAGTCAGTCCATGAGATATTAGAGATGATTTAAGCTTCAAGAACAACAATATAATCATCCAAGGCATCAAACTCTCACAGCAAATCTTGTTAGAATCAAGTCAAGTGACAACAATATGCTCGTAGGAAAATCATTCAAATAATTGTGCACTCAAAACAAGCAAACGTTATGTATTGGTTCCTAGCACCAGGATGTTATGGCTAAAAGAACATTATGGGGGTTTGAATGGTCAATGGAAGAAAGTCTCACACAACTAAAAGTGATCATTAGACAAGAGGAAGTCTTATAATCGTAGTTATGCAAGGAGTAGTGATTGCCACACAATGGATGCACATAAACCTATAAGTGTATGAAAGCTCTCCAATGGAACTAGTGGGGGTGCATCCAACTTTCTTG